>CM045446.1:1865293-2007793 GCA_024666655.1 Dascyllus trimaculatus | reverse complement strand
GATAGACATCTGTTGGAGCTAATTTTCCACTTGGATGCCATTAAACCACTGCAGAGGATGACAAGACAAGAATCAAACAAATATGTAACCAGGAGGACTGGATACCAGATTACAAGATCATTCATTCTAATTAAACTGCTCATTGGCACATAAGCCAAAAAAGTGCTCCAAACTTCCTCCTGAGGTGTCTGGATATTCCACATACTTCTGTGGTTTTGGACTCAGAGCATGCTCATCAGCCAGATTCCTACCAGCCTCCCCACAAACATTAACGGCCTCACGTTATTTTATTATGTGTTATCAGACCAAATGATTGAAATTGTGCATCACGTGAGAAATCCAGAGGTTGCCACAGCATCATGTCCCTGGAGGCGTGGACTGAGCCAGCTGACTGCCTGCTGGTTCCACATGAAATAGAATAATCGTACTCGTCTTGTAGCTTTCATTATTCAGCCTGTTACAACAAGTGTTTAAAGCTGGGGCAGGACTTCTGCACCTCCTGTTGGCTTGGTTCAGGTTTTATGAAATCTAGGGAGAGATTTTAGCCAAATACTGAGCTTTTCACCAGAAGCAGGTGACATAGAATAAACAGCAAAAAAGCTCACAATGAGAGGATATGATGGTGCAGTGATTTGGCCCCCCATGATTCAGATGTTATCAGCCCATTGAAGGGCCTGTTGTTATCGCTGATCATTCCAATTCATGTGAGCAGGCAGGGACCTCCTGCACTCTCTGGTAGGCTCAGTAGGCCATTGTCCCTATGATGGGCACCACAGTGGCTCACTTGCAAAGTAAAACAAAGAACATATTTGGAGGCTGATGGAGGCTGTTTTAGAGGCTTCTGCTTATCAGTGGTCAGAACGAATGATAACACTCCCACTGAGCCTGCCAGAAAATGGAGAAGGTCCCTATTGGATCCCTCCTGTATGGGAATGATATGTACTGAAAACTGCCGATAACTGAATCGTGAAGTTGTTAATGAACGTTAACTCTCAGCTTGACTCTCTTTGTATATTTGGGGTATGTGTGCTTGTTCAGTGGGTGGAGCTTAGAACAGATAAAGGAGATGGAGGAGCTGCAGAGGGAAGCTGTGTATTTACACATTCTGGCAGTTTTTTAAAAACAGATATTTGCCTACTGCAGCTTTCTGCAGCCGCTGGCTTCACCACTTGCTGTCCTCCCATCCCTACCCCAACCTCCCCTGCTATCCCTCCCTCCCTCCCTCCTCTTCCCTACTCCCAACCCAACCGGTCGAGGCAGATGTCCGCCCTCCCTGAGCCTGGTTCTGTCGGAGGTTTTTTTTCCCCCTTCCCTACGATAGGGGGTTTTTGGTTCCTTCCCACTGTCTCTGATTGCTTGCTCATAGGGAATCCAAAAGCAACTTTGGATTGTTGGGTTTTCTGCTTCCTGTTTTCTGTTTCCTGTTCTTGTTACAATGTTTAGTGCTATGTGACGACTTATGTTGTAAATGTGCGCTATGTAAATAAAATTGAATTGAAAATAAATTGAATTTAAAATGTAACCAGGCTAGTAGAGGAAACTGTTCTATGATTGGTTGTGAATTAAACTTCAATAAGGACAGATTCATTGAAGTTGAGAACAAAAAGTCTCGACCCCAAGACCCCCTCCCCTGGAGTCTAGGGAGGGGTCTTGGGAGGTGCAGTGGGCCCTCTGCTCCACTCTGGCAATGGAGCAGAGTGGGCAGGTGTCTGGTAGAGGCTGGTTGAGGTATCCTGGGCACCTGATGAAGTGGAGATGCAAAAGAGGAAGAGGAGGAATGACATTATAAAAATTAATGTAAAGAGCAGCGACAACAAGTGATTGTGAGTGGAGTGATTTTGAGTGTGGTAAAACGTTAGTGAAGGAGAAACAGTGCAGTGGGAATAGCCCACGTCAGGAGAGGTAGGAGACACAGTGTGGTGAACACATCTACCTTATTGAACTTTTGCGCGAGCTTAAAGTATTTTTTTAAAGAAAAAAACAATGCTTTCCTACTGGTCTAAATCAGTTATGTCTGTTCTTCTTCGGTCATTTGGTGCTTTGGTGACCAAATACTCACCAGAGCACCAACTGTGGATTAACTGCTGCTGAAAATAGCCCTTCTGTTTGAGCATCTGCTGAAAACTACAGTGGCAGTAATTTAGGGAATTACTGAGTCTTTTCATGTTGCAACAGATTTAATTTGAACTATTTGTAGTTTATATCCTCAGTAAGAACCGATGGGTTTAGGACTGAGAGCCACAGACAGAGTAGTGAGGTCAGAATTAAGCATTCAGAGATGGACCAACACAATGCTGATTTGGCTCTTTTTGTTGCCAATAAGATAAACATAGAATAACACCAGCTTTACCCATTTAAAGAAATTCTGATGGTAATGTGTGGAGGCAGCCCCAGTGGTGGGCTGAAACTCCCCTCCTCAGAGCTCTGCTGACTCCCTCTGCGTCTCTAAGCAGGCCTTGAATGGGCATTAGTTGATTAATGAATGAGAGTTTAGATCCAAAGGGGGGCTATGCCAAAGAGTGGAGTCTCCCTAACCTGCTGTAATCCAGCTATTACAGGCAGATTATCCTGATTATTACAGCAGGACAAGCTCACCAGGCCCTGAGCTCAAATTAAAAGAGAGGCTGGTTGAATATTTGGGCAGTTTTTACTTTAGGATAATCCCTAAATGAGAGTGATTACCCTGTAGAACCTCCACTGCAGATGTGGATGTGGTAGATGTGTGGTCACTTTGATGTGCATGCTTCTATTTTACAGCTGGTTTAAATGATAAGCTGATTTTACAATGATTTAGAAAAATGATTTTTTAACAGTTCTGATTATATATTTATGGTGTATGTCATTTATCCAGCTAAATAAATAATAAAAGATAAAAGAAATGGTTCCATTCTTTATAAGATAAAGGTTTGAAGAAGATTTATTTTTGGTTTTCCATCATTGTAACTGAGGTTTGGAACTGTTGGTCAGATTTTTTAAAAAGCAGTTAGAAAGCATCATTTTGGAATTAAGTATCAGAGTAACATCCAAATGAATGGCAGGACTTTAAACATAACATTGTACTGCAACGAGATGATCAGTGTCACTAGTCTTAATGATGGGGCTGATGCAGTGTGTGGAGGATGTCACCAGATCAAGTTATAAGAACACACGATTTAAACGATCAGTGTAGCCAAATATTGGTTCCATGTTCTTCTGACTTTGTGCAACAGTTTGTGTTTGGGTTTCAGTTTGAGGTGTCCTGACCTTGGACCTGATCCAGCTCCTTCAGGATGACCTCAGACACTGAATGCGAGACACACCTTCAGAACACCTGACTTCAACACTGCACCTCAGTGATGTTCTTAATGTTCTGATTGGAACCAAAGGAGCGGCTGCTGTTACAGCGACACATCAACATTCATGGTGTTACAATGACTGTTATTGTTATTGCCACTAACTTCTCTCTCTCTAAACTCAGTCTGAGCCACGGCTGTTGAAACTGAGACTCCTGAAAGTACTTTAATGCTACATAAGGCTTTCTGTGAAATGATGCTCTTCCTTCTTACTTTTGTGATATGTAGTGTATCTAGTGAACTCGTACCTGTGAAGCCTGATATGTGTAGTGTACGGTATGAGAATGAGAGAGAGAGAGAGAGAGAGAGAGAGAGAGAGAGAGGGAGGGAGAGGGAGCGAGAGAGCAAACAGTAGATGAAGCACTATGAGAGCTTGCGGCGATGCTGAGATTTAAACTCATTCTGTCTACGGCTCCATCAGATAACGAGCTGAATCAGCACGCACTGTGGATATGCACAGAGTGGGACGCACACACACACACACACACCTACACACCTACACACACACACACACACACACACACACACACACACACACCTACATACACACACAGTTAAAGTGAGCATGCATCTGGCATTCACAGAGGTACAGGAGGAAAGACAAAGTCTGACACCAGCTGTTATAATGAGCGAGAGTCCTTTTAGAGACACAGCTGTCACATCCTCATCCCTCTGCTCCTCCTCTTTCCTCTCACCTCTCTTTCTCCTCGATGTCTCTGTCTCATGCTATCTGCTCTAATGCGATAGTTCTCAACATGTGGGTGCAGATCCTGAAATGAGTCTGAGTGTAAATGATTTGTACCATAAGAAGTGACCTTTTCACTGCCTCTTTTTATATTAAATGATATCTTTATCAAGAGTTTATAAATGTCAGTTAATAAGTCATTTAATAATGCTTTATAGAGGAGTTACAAGCCATTAGTAGAACTAACTTCTCTTTTGTCTCATTAGCTAGTGTTTATGCTCCTCCAGCATAACACATGTTTCATCTCCTCAGCTCTAAATGTTCAGGAAGAGGTGATCAAACCACTGGTTGCCAGCTGTATTTGATGTTTGATGTGCTTTTGCAACACATGAGCTCAAGCACTGTTATGTTTGAAATGTGTTGATTTAAACCCGATGAAACTCAGTGTTATTTAATGCTATTTATTATACATAAAACTGGACATTGTTGTAGTTACAGACAATATACAATAAAGCAGCTGAAGTAAGTTCACCCTGGTGAAATATCATTTAAGTGTCAAATGGTGTGATTACTGGCACAACACTGAGTAAACCTGTGATTTCCAATTAGTTTAACTGCATGAATGTGATTATAAAATGGCCCATGAACACCAGGACTTTCTGAGATGTGACCCTATAGTAAATCTGCATGTCTGTATCTTAGCTCCCTGTGGGAAATAATCATCAGAGGAACTGAAACATCTGATTGTGAGTCTTCGCAAAGATGGAAAAGGATACAAGAAGACTGGCAACCAACCACAAATAAAACAAAACACAGTAGCAGCAGTAATCAGAAGCTGTAGAAGGAGCCTTAAACCAGTAATGAGAGAGGCCGCCCTTCTAAAATGATGCTGCAAACAGTGCATTACTGGCACAGTCTGTCTCTGATAAACAGCAAGTGTTTCAGACAGTGTGAGAGACAGGTCCACAAAAATAACCTTGCACGCTGTTGGGAACAATACTGCATGATGAAACGTTCTAAAGAATGTGAAAAGTGAAAAGCAGCTGAATAGATAAACATTCTCCGTTCGGTTAAGATCGAGATCTAATAGTAGGGCTCAGATGGGATCCAGTATGTTGGTGTGAAACTGGTCAGGACGACCAGAATGAATCCCAACGGTGGTGGAGGTGTGATGATGTGGAGCTGCATGAGTGCACAATGTGGTGTTGAAACGACATTTATAGAAGGAACCATAAATCCCTGTGGATCTACTCAATACTGACTGATAAGATGACTCCCAGCCTGCAGAAGTGTGGCAAAGAGAAATATCCGAGTGTGATAGACAATCCAAAGCAGACAGCTTAAATCACAGTAGTTTTCACAGAGAAAAAAAAACACTGAAGATGATGACCTGGTCAAGTCCTTTAGGGTATTTTAAAGAGCAGGCAACAAAGAGCTGCTGAAACAATAGTTTATGAAGAAGAGCAGGGGACCTCTCTACAGATATATGCAGCACTGGTATCCTCCATACTGAGGAGGATTAAAATAAAGGTGGACATTCAAAATATTGAAAAAATAAAGGATGTGAATATCGTGCATTTAGCTGTGTTCATCTCAAATAGATTTAAACTGGATGTTATTTAACACTATGATTTTATATCATTAAAGTGGATGTTGTTGCCATGACATACAGTCACAAGGCTGCATGTGTCCTTTATACTTCGCTGTTTATTTGAACATTTCTGCAATCCTGTGAGCTAGTTCTCACACACTCCTAATTCTGCTGCCCTGTGCCATCAGCATGCTGTGACTCCAGTGATTACCATCAGTTCATGAAACCATGAATTTTGGCTTTAAAAGTGTGTCTATAAGTAGCAGGTGTGGAACTTTTTAATTCATTCCACAACCTTTCTTAGCAGATGGAGTTGGCCCAGAATAGAGATGTTCATGCTGGACACTGACAGTTCATTGTTGGCCTTGGAAATGGAAGTGTAGTAGTGTTTTGTTCGGCACTGTTTCCAAGATCAATGAAGTACTTCCAGTGCATTTTAAAACCCTTCATCGGGGCTTTTTAGAAAGAATTTTGTCGTTTTGTGAACAGTTTAGGAGGTTTGTATTAAGAAGCAGGGCTGTGGTAGTTTTCATCCTCCATATAAACATCCCTCTTCTGCTGCTTGTCCCCCCTCCTTCCCTCACCGTTTCCCCCCTTCTCGCCCAGGCTTGTTTTTGGCCTTTCCGTTAACGCTGGATCGCTTTCAGAGCCCTGCTGTCAGTGCTAACCACACCGTGACCCCGCTGACCCCTCTTATATCCTCTGCCTTATCTCTCCCAGCCCACCACAACACCCTGCACCTCAGCCCTCAGCACATACTCTGCTGCTGCTGCTCCCTGCGGAGGGGAGGGAGGGGGAGGCGGTCAGTGACGCGCTGAGCGGCAGGCCTGTCCCTGCTCATTTTAGGTTAGCCGTCTGCATTACCACCAGCCAAAGTGACAGCTGTCAGCAGCACTGAGCGCGCTCCGGATGCTCCCCCTCCATCCGTCCTTGGAGCGTGGCCAGGACAGAGGAGAGGAGAGGAGAGGAGAGGAGAGGAGAGGAGAGGAGAGGAGAGGAGAGGAGAGGAGAGGAGAGGAGAGGAGAGGAGTAATTAAGAAATAAGAAAATGAGGAAAGCAAAGGGAAGGAGTGAAGAACAGAATTAGGAGTAAAGAGTGAAAACGCAGGTAAAAGATAAAAGACTAGAGAAACAGAAGAGTAAACAAGAGGATGTGACGAAGGGAAGAAAGGGAGTGTAGAAAAGGATGCAGAGTGGATAAAAAGCGAGAAAATGAAACAGGATAAAAGGAGAAGAAGGAACGAAGGAGAGGGGAGAACAGGGGAAAATAAGAGGGAGAGGAAAGGGGGTGAGGACAGAAGAAGCATGAGAGGAAATGAGAAAAGGACAAATACAGTAGGAAGAAATGACAAAGGAGAGGATGGAATAGAGAGAAGGAGTACATAAAAGAGTAGGAAGAGGAAGAACAAGAAGATGGAAAGGAGAGAAGAGGAGAGGAAAGGAGGCAAGGAGAGGTAGTGGAGAACAGAAGATATTAGATATGAGCTGAGAGCTAAGACAAGAAGAAAACAGTGACAGTGGATGTTTTAGCAAGTTAATCAGTGCTTTATTAACCCAGGCATCCTACAACCTCCACCAGTGTTTGCTTTATTTCCACTTTAGCTCTGACCTCTCGTGCTGTCACTGTGTTCCCATCTGGCCCTGCCGCTCCTCCGTGGCCCCTCCGTGGCCCCGGAGCTCCGCCGGGTTTGTGTGCGAGCAGCGCCGCCTGCCGGCCGGAAGCTGCCGCCGCGCAGCTCCGTCCGTCTCCGCGCCTCTCCGCTGCGCTCAGAGCAGCCGCGGAGGCAGGAGGAGAGCAGGAGATCCGGTGAGACGACATCCCCGTTATTTCCCTGCCCTGGTTTAATCACATGTAGCTGCTGAGATAGTTTCTGGGGTGCATGGAAACAGATAGAAAGGTGAGATCTGAGCACAATCTGTGTGGTGTTTAGTCTTTCACTGATGTGTTGTTTGTTAATGTCAACGCAGCTTTTTGAACTGATGTAAAATTAACTTAATATACAGTAAAAGTAATATTATTATAGTCATATTTTTTCTTTTAAAGGGGAGCTCTTCTTTTCTTTCTTTTACTGTGTTTTTCTGCATTTATGCTCTGATCTCTTTCAGTCCAGTGACATTTTTATTATATGTATTCTTTGATTATCTACACATGCATTGCACGTTTTTGCACTTGTAGGCACCTTTTTCTTCATTTTAATTAATAATTTCAGCTCATCATCTTGTAACTTCAGGATGTATTTATTCACTGGCTAATGTGGCATGATATTTTATAATCAGTCTGGAGCTGAGTGAAGGTGACAGTGCCGGCATCAACCTTTGACAAGCAGCACCTAAAAGAAAAGGAGAGTTTGAACCTCACAAAATACTGCATCATTACAAAGTTTACTAATCTCTTTTTCTTTAATCTTTCTAATCCCAAATCATTTCTCTGCTTTGGTGTGATTTAATGTTTATGCAGAATGCTAGGTCTCAGGTGTGAGCTGGATGAAGCTGCAGCAGCTCCTGCAGACCTGCTGACAGAGGAGACTGGTCAGTGCCATAAAGGCTCTGTGTGAGAGTCCAGCGCTCATTGCTCCTCACCTTCCAGACGGCACAGATCCTGGCTGTGTCTTTTACTTTCTGTACTTGTGTATAATGCAGACTGTTTTCAGGGTCCTGGTTCAGAGGTCAAGTCCACGATCACGTGAAGACCCACAATCTTAAATCTGGGGATAAAACTACATGTTCATTCATTCTCAAGTGCTCCTGCGGTGAGTGAGTGAGTGACGCCCGTCTCAGGATGCACTAATAACAGTGGACATGAATAAATAAGACACACACATGTACACACACACGCACACATACTGAGCTATCGGCTGAGCGGCAAAGCGGGTGTCTTGATTCCTAGACAGACACACTCATGCACTTTTAATGGGATCCCTCTCTAAAACGATAGGAATCCTTTGCCAAGCCTGACCCTTTTTCTTTGAGTGTGTATATGCGTGAGTGCTTAACCGTGTGTGTGTGTGTGTGTGTGTGTGTGTGTGCAGGAGGTGTGGATAAGGGTCATCCACCGGCCCAGGGGTGCGATTTCAACTTGCCTGAGGGAGGGTAAGTGAGTGGTCCCAAGACCCTGAAAACCCCAAGGCTTGAAATCAAACCTCATCCCACACATTGTACCCTCAGTCCAACCGCAGCCTGAGACTCTTCTGGAAACACAGCAGAGCTCCTTTAACATGAGGCAGGGTATTTTTTTAACATATGGAGGAAATAATAATCAGTGTGGTATTTAGGCATTCCCTTTATGCATCTTTGGATGAAGAAAAATCTATTTGTATACCAGCATCACATGTTCAGCTCAGTTTAACACCACGTCAGGTCAGTCTGCTTAGTTTCATAATAAGTCAGAAATGGGCACCACTGAAGGTCACCAGGTGGTCTACAGGGACACAGACTTGTTGAATCTCTATATGCTGCACACTATTTTACTGTCAGAGTCAAGCAAACCAGATGCTTCGAAGCTTTTATTCATTTTTAGTGGAAAGCCAGATGAATGTTAGAAGGTTAGCTACAGTCAGGTTCTGTTACTGTCTCACAACCACCAGTTATTTTCATTCTCTTCCCTAATAACTTACTCATCGCAAAGAGTGTAAAATGGTCACAAAATATGAAGAACAACATATGAACATGTTCACACTGCTGTATTTACCTGATCATCAGTTACAAACCCAGTGAAGCTGAGTTCAGTGGAGAAAATGGGATTATTGCAAAATAATAATAATAATAATAATAATAAGTACTTTAAATGTCAGTCAGTTGCACATTGTTGCCAGTTAACTCTTTAAGTGGTTGATTTCAGCTCCAGAGTGCTGGTTGCGGTGGCTGTCTGGGGAAATAGTGAAACTGATGGGAGTTATGAGATATTTGCCAGTATGGATGTTAACCCACCATTGTTATTTTACACACACTTCCCTAAAAGGAGAAATTAAACCTCACTAATTTGCTGCCAGGATCAGTCAGTACTGATTCCATAAACAGAACTGTCTGAACCAAGGACGGAGGTCTTATAACTGGTGGAACAAAGTTTCCAAAAATGCTGAATCCATCAGGCTGAAATTAGGAGAGATGTGTATAAAATGACTTCAGTATGGAAGTCCACCATTTAGTAGCTGCTATTTTACTTTCAGCCACAGCAGACTGGGTTTGTCCTGCTGTCATGGATTCAGTTATATTTGATTTTCCAGTTTGTTAGACTGGAATACTGAATTCCTAATACTGCATTTAAATAGGATGTGATAACTCCAAACTATATTTTCAAGCTTAAAGATACCTAAAGGAAAACACAAGGGCCAAAGTGTTTTAATATGTCAGACTGAAAATTAACATAAAATGATTCACAGGACATGTGAAGTTTAAAGACTGCTGAGTGTTGTTGAATTTATGTGCAGCAGGATGCTTTATTCCATATTAACACCTGGATTCTGGACGGCAAAATTCATGTGTTTACTTCCAGCTATTCTCACGAATTTTCTATTGTTAACCTCCTGAAATCTTGATTCTCTGTTTAAATTGTTCCTGACGGCTCAGCCTAATCTCTTCAACCACCATAAGCAGCTTCTGGTTTTCACACTGACGGCCTGCTCTGCTTCTGCTCGTTCCGACTTATTCGGAGAAAAACAGTCAGAACCTGGAGGTCTCCTGTCGTTTCACACACAGTTCCTCAGCCTGACGGATGGGGTGTTTTTGGAAACACTGGCACCGTCATTGGAAGTGAAAATAAGGCTCTGTGGGTTTTAACACTGTTCAGCTGTAGAACATTAAAGGTGTATTTGGTTTAAATGAGGTTCGGTGGATTTGAATTCACTGGCTGCAGGGTTACAACAAAGCAGCATTTTCTTTATGGTTTGCATTTTTCAAATAGTCGATTAATCGTTCCAGAGATATTTTTGTAAACCTCTTCAGCTAAATGTTACGTCACTGCTCAGTAAAGAATACAAGATAATCCCTTTTATGTATTACCCCCCAACATTTTAAATAACACACATATTAAACACATATTACATGAATAGAAATCCAACCTGGCCCTAAAAACCTCCTCTGTCTTGTTGTAAAATGTCTCCAACATGTTACAGAGGACATGACTGCAGTGTTCTCAATGTCAGCTATGATCCTTGAAAATATCAATCACAGGTTCTCAAAGCCTCGGAGGACATTTAGTTTAAGGAAATATAAAATGGAAAGAAAAACAGCAAATCCTCACGTTTGAGGAGCTGCGACCAGAAAATGTTGGTAGATTAATTACATTTAGAACAACTAATCAACATTCAAAGCTGCTCTGAATTCATCTTTGATTTTTCTCTGCTCAGCTGCTCGACACAACTTTGTGATAATGTTCCCAGTTTATCAAAGCTCTGTGTTTGGACTCCATCTTTTATTACTTTCCCTCTGCAGATTTGTACCAAACACTTCAGCTTTGAAAAAAACCCACACTTCTACACGTCCATTGTTCTGAAGATAGAAACGCTTCCACTGTGTGTGATTTTGTGAAATACTTTGGGAGATTGAATAAAAAATGAAATGACAGAGCAGCTGTTCCATATTTATTACGCGGAAGGCACTTAAAGGCTGAACACCGCGGAGGAAATCTGTGCGTGTGTGCCAGCTGCTGTGTTACATGTCTGAGCACACGGCAGCACTGTACCAAATGTTTGTGGTTTTTTGCTGTTGCTTTATTTATTTATTCATTTATTTATTTGTTCTCTGGTGAGCGGGATTACCTCTGAATTATGGAACAGTCCCCTTTTTCTCCTTAAGTAAAAAATAACATCTGTCCGGCAAATGGAGAGCTTAGTGTTTCTCTATAATTAATGGTAAAAGCCTCCAGAGCCGCACATAAAATATACATCCTCTGTGCAGGACCCCCATAACAAAGAGAGCGAGAGAGAAGGGGAGGAGGAGGATGAGGAGGAGGAGGAGGAGGGCAGCAGGTCAGTGAGAGGAGAGGAAGAAAAAAGAGAAGCAGAGAGTAGATTAAAGAAAGCGGTCAGTGTCTGACAGCTCCGAGAATGGAGATGTGTGTTTATAGACACAGACACAGCCGTAAAACATGTCCAAAAATACACTATCTGAAGTCCCTCTGGTAAAACTCACACCTCAAAGCATTTCACTGATGGGATTTCACTTGCAGATATGTATAAATTAGGCTTTGTGTCTTTATTTTACTAATTCTGATGCGACTACATGAATTTCTACAACCAGCCTGGGTGTTTTTTCTGGGTATGTTGTATTATATGAGTTTTACTTCTGTTCATTTTAAAATGCAGATGTGTCTTAAGTTAAACCACCACAATGTAAAGTCAGAAAAACAACAGGACGGGATTCAGGCAAGGTTCAGAGAGGACTCAGACAACCTGAATGGCAGGGTAAAGGGAAAGATTCGGTGCAACATATTTAGAGAACCCATGATCTGACACACGTCTGTTGTATCTGTCTGTCTATCTAATGTGTCCAAACCTGAACAGGTGCATCTGATGTCATGATGACACATGTTGCTTTTCCACCTCTTGTAGAACTGGTTTCCTTCTGGGCTGCCATGATGTGATCCAGGGTGCATCTGCATCACCATAACAACTGATAGTTTTTTACAGATAAGTAACACAATGCATGAGAGTGGACCATGTAGGGTTGCTGTCAAGCTTTTAGCAGCTTATGGCCAGTATTTACTCCAGTCTAACACAGTCAATCTATGGTGCAGACGCAGACAGGAGGTAAACCCAGACAAATTTCCATTCATAGACCTTTGTATTGTTTTTCTCCTTTAACCTTCCTCCTGTGTTTGGGTCAGCACCGACCCGTTTTTAGGTTTTAAATGCATAAAAGAACCACATAAATTTGTTTATTGCGTTAAGGCTTTGTGTTGTTAGGGTCGGCTTAGACCCAGTTATAAAAATAAGATTATAAAGCAGTAGTTAGAGCCAAAACTGAAATCGTAAGGGCACTGTCAGCCAACACACTGACAGCCAGCTCCTCTCCTAATCATGTGAGCTTTAGGGGATTCTCATTCTGCCTTGTTTTCCCAGACACCTGCACAAAAACACAACAAACAAAGACGTCCAGACATGTGAGGTCGGTTCAGTGTAGAGTTGGTGACTTGCAGAGTGCATCCAGGGGTGTACTGACAAAGAAAGGCCCAGAGATCCACACCAAAAATATTAAAATTGATGTTTTCATGGATAAGGAAGCCTAACAAGGCAAACAAGAGATGAGAAACAAAAAGGATGATAGAAAATTGTTTTTAGTGTATTTTACAGCTGATTTAAGACACGGGTCAAAACCGACCCGTTAACAAAAGGGATGGTAACAGAAAGCTAACACAACAGGAAGGTTAAATAGGACATGTCCACTGATAATACTGTCACTTCAGGGTGTCTCAGACCTTTGTGTGTGTTCTGACTGCAGAAACCACACTTGTAAAACCTTTTTCGTGGTCATTATTAGAGGAAAAAAAGGTGTTCCAGGGTAGGTACTTCTGAGCCGCCCTGAAAAACTGCTGTGCAGCACTTAACACTGATTCATTAAACTCAGAGAAGACAAATGCAGATTGGTTAAACTGGGAGAGGACAACAAGCATCATTTCTTCTCCTCCATCCTCTCAGTGTCTTCATCGACTAGCATTCTTCTCATCTCTAACAACACCCTCAACAATGTCAAACTGACCACATACGCTAACATAACAGACCTGTTGTTCCTTTTTCTACATGCTTACAGAACTTGAATTACATCCAGTAGCTCAGGTTTGACTTGTTTGATTAGAAGTGTTTTGGCACACTCAGAGCTGATGTCACAGTTGAAGCTCCAATGGAGCTGAAAGGCTGAGAGGGACAGTTAGGAGGCTGCTCCTGTAAACATTAGCACCACCTTGTGCCTGCCTCATGTTCCTGCAGTGGAAAGCAGCCCGTGGTGTGTGCTTTGGTTTGTGGTTCCCAACTGGAACCAAACTTTGCTTTTGTTTTGGGTAGAAGTAGGAAGAAATGGTTTAAATTTAGGTTTACAAACCAGACCAGCACCTTCTGCATTAGTAGAAATGTTCCTATGAAGGAGCAGCCATGTTGTTCTGTGCTGAAAAGACCAGCAGCAAATAGTTTAAATGTGAACAAGGATGGTGGAACCAAGGGATCCGTTAGAGGAGCATGTTTTCATAGAACTGGAGCTACATACAGTAACTATTACTGTTCTGACAGAATTTTTGGGGGCGACATGGTGTGCAGTGGTTGTACTATAGTGTACTTCTACATGAAAGTCCTGTCTGCATAAGCAGTGAGCAAAAAAATAAATGAAATAGACAACTTGGCCTACAGCAGTTTGATGAAAAAATGAAAACATCACCGCACCCCAGTGTGCGTAACGTCTCAGGCTGGACATTCCAATAAAACCTCTGCCTATACAGACAAGGAGTACTCAAGTACTCAGTAGTACACAAGGAGGACTACTGAGTTTAGATTAGCAGCTTTTGCACACACCAACAAAAAAGCTTTAACTCTCCCTGTTAAATTATTAAAGTAAATATACCTGATGAGCCAAAACATGTCAGGATCCACAAACTCTGTGTACCCAGTGTCCCAGTGTTTGAAGTATGCTGTGTCTTGTTGCATGTTATCGGCTGTGGCTCAGGTGGTAGAGCTGGTTGTCCACTGATCGCAAGGTTGGCGGTTCGATCCCCGGCCCCTCCGCATGCCGAAGTGTCCTTGGGCAAGACACTGAACCTGAAGTTGCTCCCAATGGTAGATTAGCGCCTTGCATGGCAGCTCTGTCACCATTGGAGTGTGAATGGGTGAAAGCGAAACACATTGTGAATTGCTTTGGATACCACTAAGGTAGAGAGAAGCGCTATATAAGTGCAGACCATTTACCATTTACCATTCATGTTATCACCCATCTCTCTCGCTCTGTACATTTCCTCTCTGTGCACTGAACATTTCAGATTTGCTTCCTTCAGCATTTAACAGTGATTATCCTCAGTGACACATTGAAAACACTGTGTTTTTTAAGGCTGCACCTCCTCATCAATGCCTTGTGTATCATTTTCTTTTTACAAAAGAAGACATTCGAGCCCACAGATGGTTTTAATCAGTAGAAGCTGCAGCTGAACACTTTGATTACTGGAACATTTTGGATCTTCGCTGTGGCTTCAGAAAGGCATTTGGAGAAATGTGCATAAAGTAACGCACATAAACAAAATAAACACTTATTCCTCAAGAATCCATTCTAACTGTTTGAGTGGTTCACATTTGAAATGCTATGTTGTGTGATACAGCATGAAACAGCTGCCACACACGCACACACATAAACACATCATCTGCTGGGGCCCACATGTACACTCAACTGCTCCCTGCTGCTTTGTTTATTGATTAGCGATTGAAAAATTATCGGCTGTGGAAAGTAAACACAGGAGCACTCAGACAGTCATCAGGGAAACATCTCATTAAATTTACAGCCGGCATGGCGTCTGTCAGTGCACACACACACACACACACACACACACACACACACACACACACACACGGTGTGGGTTTATGCACACTGTGGAAAAGCTGTAAGTGACTCAGGAGGATTGGAGATGATTGTTATTCTGTGAGAGATGGCTGTAGTGATCAGCAGTGTCCAGATAGGATTGAGGGCTGTAATGTAACAAAATGCTGCTTTTATGCTTGTGGAGAATGTTCAAGTCTATAGTGACCTCTAGAGGTTACAATATGTCAGAACATGCAGTCCTGATCAAAACAAATGACTGTGTCCTGACAGTCAAAGTCTGCAAGCTTCAAATCTAAATGACTTACATTCATGCATGTCATCTACTACAGGGGACAGTTATTCAGACCTCAAGTAAAACCACATTATTCACCATGACAGGGAACGACCTGCCAACCCTTCTCTGTGTTTCTATATGATCATTATCTTTACAGATATTTGTTCTGCTGAAATATTGCATCATAAATCCAAAGTGGTTGATGGTGGTGGAATTTAGAGCTGGAAGCAACAAACTAAACAACTGTGAGTTGTCTAATAATAACACATAAAAAGAAAACTGCAAATGATTGTGCACATGGTTAAACAGAGAGATGTGACTAATAAACTGCAAAGTTTCATGGTGATATGAATATGTAATTTTATACCTGTGAATAGCAGTCTTATAGAAGTGAATGAAGAGTGAATAATTTATTTAAAAAAAAAAAACAAGTTGAAAATAGATGTTTTCTGACTTTACAGTATTTCTAGATTCATGGAGTGATAAAAACAGAAATACAAAATCCATCTTTGAATCTAATAGATTGAAAAAAATGAAACAAGCATTTTGAACTGAATTATCCAGTGTTCACATTTCTGTTGTAGAAGGGTAACAAAATCTGTGCATTTTTAACAAGACAGTACCTCATTTGCATATTTAACATAAAATGTCAGAAAACTTGTGATAAACAAAATAATCATCTTAATATAAGTGATCAGCTGTTGAAATGTCATGGTCATTTCTGCTACCTTAAATCTTTATCTTAATCACCCTAGTATTGTGCCTTAGTGTGTTTTAATTATCATAATGAATTATAATAGAAATAATTATTTTATTATAATTAATAAAAATGAATAACAAATATTTTTTATTAATTATAATAAAAATTGATAACATAATTATAAAATGATATATCATTATCATTATTTCTTATATTATCATTATAATTTATATAATATAATAATAATACTGATAAATATTATTATACATAATTATAAATTTAATTATATATATAATTGTTTTTGTAAATTCTCATTCATTTATAAAATAAAATAAACATTATATATATATCATTATTTTAATTATACAATGTTTAATGTGTTATCAGTGTTCTTGTTTTTCATATTTTGTTTACTCTTCTTGAACAGTTACATAATTCTTTATATATGAAATATGGCAGTGCATTTTAATGTGCTTTCATAATGAATAATAAGAGCGTTCGAAGCACTAAAATAATTACTTTATTCAGTTTGTCATTACTTCTCTTTTCGCGGAACCAATGACGCTTAAGCCCACTCCCCGCCGGAACTTTATAGATGTGGGACGGGAGCGATGGAAAGATGGCGGCGGCTATGGTACAAATGTCATGTTTGTACCGGGGGATGTTAGCGGTCAGGGCCACCGGCATCAGGACGCTGATCCCCGGCCTGGTCCCAGCGCAGTTCCGAGCCTTCTCCGTGCGGAAGGAGCCGGACCTGGAGGAGAACCCGTTCTACAGCAAGTACCAGGACAAGATCCAGCAGCTGCGCAGGTGAGCAGGCTGAGAGAGCTACCAGCAGACCAGCATGCTCCCCGAGAGCCGTTACACAGGCTGTTACTGTAAGAATCACTTGGTGGTTGACAGCTTATCAGACATGTTTCATGGGGCTCACCTTACACACAAAGTCAGTGATATGTAATGGTGATATATATATATAAACCAGTATAGAGAGAGGAGAGGAGCCCAGTGCATCATGGGAGTCCCACAGCAGTCTAAACCTATAGCAGCATAACTAAGGGACAGCTCAGGTGATCCTGAGCAGCTCTAACTAGCTAGCTTTATTAAAGAGAAAAGTTTTAAGCCTAATCTTAAAGTAGAGAGGGTGTCTGCCTCCTGAACCCAAACTGGGAGCTGATTCCACAACAGAGGAGCTGATAACTGAAGGCTCTGCCTCCCATTCTACTTCTGGAAACTCTGGAACCACAAGTAAACTTGAAGTCTGAGAGTGAAGGGCTCTGTTAGGATGATATGGTACAATGAGGTCTTTAAGATATGATGGAGCTGGTCATTAAAAGTTTTATAGGTTAGAAGCAGGATTTTAAATTCTGCAGGAGAAATCTGATCTCTGTTACTGGTTCCTGCCAGAACTCTGGCTGCAGCATTTTGTATCAGCTGGAGGTTTTTAGGAGAGTTATTGGGACGTCCTGATAATAAGGAATTACAATAGTCCAGTCTAGAAGTTATAAATGCATAGATTAGTTTCTCAGCATCACTCTGAGACAAGATGTTCCTGATTTTTACAATGTTACGTAGATGAAAGGATGCCGTCCTACAGACTGTTTTGTATGTAAGTTAAAGGACATATTCTGGTCGAAAACAACTCAGAGGTTTCTCACAGTGGCCAAGGCAATGCCATCTAGGGTTATTTGCTATTTGGAGTTGCCATCTGGTTAGACAGTGTGTTTCTGAGGTGTTTAGTGCCAAATACAGTAACTTAAATTTAGTGTGAATTTAGGAGAAGAAAACTACAAGTCATCCAGGCTTTACGTCCTTCAGACATGCTTGGAGTTTGACCAACTGATTGGTTTCATTTGGCTTTATAAAAAAAAATAACTTGGTGTCATCTGCATAACATGATGTTTGTAATGTTTGGACTGGTCTGTGTGAGCCTAAGTTAACTAAAGGCACAGCATATGTGTTGTACTCTGGGATGTTCATGGATGGTCTGCACAGCTGGCTGGCTGCAGATACACATAACCAGAGTCATCTAATGCTGATGTCATTTGCACATTGACAGAAACATGGACATGGGGTTTCAGTGAACGAGCCTCAGATCAGTGATCGCTGGTCAGTAAGGTTTCAGAGGTGGGCATGGCCATTGCAACTATTACATTCTCATTAAATGTGTGACCTGCTGCCATGTGAAACTTAAAGCAAATTAAGCTGGAAACATCAAATTCATGCCAAATTTTTGAGGACAAATTTCTCATTTTTAGCTCATTTGTTGTGAAGGTAAGAAATAATTTTCTACATCTGGCTTTTTTAAGGGCTTTGCAGCAGCAGACTGTATTGGGGGTGAGAGGTGGTGAACTTGTCCTAAATACATTTTTAAAATGCTGCAACTACCCTCCATTTTTTCTTATGTCAGAAATTTCCATCACAGTCCCAGAGCACAAAGTGATGTCTTCAAATGGATTATTTTAATGATAATAATAATAATATAACATTTGCAGAGTTTCTTTTTGAAAGATGTAGGTAGTCACTAACTGAAGGACAAGTGTACAAGTTGGAGAACACCACATTTAAAAATAGAATTAGTACCACATTTATTGAAGTCACTGATTTGGTGTGACTTGTTTTCAGTGCCAAACCCCAGGAGTACAAGACGCGAGTGGAGAAACGCCATGAGGCCCAGAAGGAGGTGCTCGGACACTCCAAGCAGGCGGAGTTCGTCAGGCTCATGGAGCAGGAGGTGGAGTATCAGCCGGGCTAGAAGTAGGACTGGACACCAGAGTATATGCTCAGACACTAACACTCAGCCAAATCTGCACACCTTTTAAATGTGTATTTTTAGTAACCAGATAGAATTGTGAAACCACTGTGAGCAGTCGAACAGTAACGGTGTTCAGTGAAATGCATTTTTACTGTGGAGCAAAACATCCTGTGTGTTTGTATTTATCACCACTATAATGAAGAATTTTAATTTCTTTGCTTGCTTCAATCTTTGCAGTTGGAGAAAAGAGACAAAATGGCCGCTGGTGATGGAGCATCAGGAGGTTTCACCAAGAACAAGGTGAGCTGAGGGGAGGAGAACTGTATGAACAGCTTCTGCTTCCACACATGGCCACCAGTGGAGCAGGGACTTCTTTCTGATAGTCACAAAGAAAATAGTGGCATGGAAACAGCCTCGGCAGAGCTTTTGCAAATTTGTTAGATGGTCTTGGAGTTATGACATATTATCTGTGAACATGATGTTCATTATTATTGTTATGTGGGTGACACTATATGAGCCACGCCAGTCTCAGATCTTCAGGCTTTTTCTGTCAGGGCCCCTCAGCTCTGGGACTCCCTGCCTGACATCTGAGCAGATGTTGCATTTTTTTCCCGAAATGCTTCGATCTCAATTTTGAAGTGTGTTACGACCCATCTGTCTATGGTCAGCTGGGAGGATAACACAAACTTGGTTCTTGGTTTAGTAAAGCAATTTATTGCTTAGTGACATTTTTAACAAAAGAAAAGATTTAGAAGATTTTATTGCCAAGTAGCTTTTCACAAACCAGGTATTTAACTTGGTGTTTTAGTGCAGTGAAACAGTGACATGTATTTTAAAAGTGTTGCCAGTTGTACTTAAAAAAAAAGTGTGACAAGAGAAATAAATAACAAGCAGTGACAAAAGGTGAGAATACAACAAAGAAAACAGAGATGGTGGGTGTTATTAAATCAAAGAACCAATTACAACTTAACAAAAGCTAACAGAGTTGTAAAAACTAACTGAAACAAAGTCAAACTAAACTCCCTAGCCAAACTTAAAGACACAATAGCAGCACCACTAACTACACAAAGTAACTGACAAACTAGAATGCACTCAAGCGAGATAGTTTGCTCCTCTCCACAACCACACATGGGCTTGGGCTACTGCCCCATTTGTGAAGGCTGGCCAAGCAGGGGCCATGTCCAGTCCTGAAACGATTGAGTGTAGACCACTGTCTCCTTGGGAGGTTGGTGCCGGGGACCTGTTGGTTGGGGTCTGACACCAGATGTTTGTTTAAGACCTCCTTGGACTCTCATTCCCTTTTCCAAGCCGATGGATGGTGAAGTCAGCTGGTGGGATGTTCTTCCAAATTGGTCGTCTAGATGGAAGTAGAGCAGTGGGTGGGTTGTAGATGTCTGTGTGGATTGGTAGATGGGGAGAGGAGCAAACCATGGAGCACATCATAGAAGTTTGTCCTTTCCAAAGACTAGAAGGAGGTTTAGTCACCCTCCATACAGCAGGCCAGGAGGCAACTGCTTTGCTTAAGGGCTTTGCATTCACTGAATAAATAAAACTCAAGCGAGATGCAGACCCACGTTGGATGCCTTCCTAAACATGGCAGGTAGCCCTGTGACCTTGACCTTTGACCTTTTGACCCCAAAATTAATGGGTGGCCAGGGTAGGTCAAGATCAACATCTGCGCTGAGTTTGATTATCCTATCTGTATTTGGTCTTGGATTATGGTGAGGACATACACACCCACATACATACATACATACGGACAGAAATACAGACAGACAGACATACAGACGGACAGACGGACGGACGGCCGTGACCGCCCTACCCACGGCCGACTCTGTTGGGTAATTAGTGCATGTGTAACTAAACAAATGAGTGCCTCAAAACAACATTAGCTCAGAGCTACAAGTAAGTAGTTTGGTGGCTACAGAGAACACGAGTAACTTCTAACAAATGAAGGCACCAAGGAAAACTGCTCACATTAAATCACAGTTGTGCTGCCTGTGAGGTTGGCTGCAGAATTAAGCTCAGGAGTGGTGATTGCAACAGTTTGATTGGTGGAGAGAACTGGGTGGTGGACCAATCAGGCACAGCAGTAGGTGGGAAGGGGAATGATGGCTGGAGATCAGGACTGGAGCTCCAGGCCAGTTATGCAGAGACAGGTGAGATCTGAAGCATGTTCTTCAGCCAGCCGTCCACCCACACAGAGGCCACAAAGGATCCACCACATAAGAGAAAACACACAGCCACCAGGGGCCGTAACAAGAACCTTATGATTAAAGTTCTTTATTAGTCTTCTAACATATTAGTATCACCTCAGGCTGATTATCCAAAGGCTTCTTATGTGTCATCCTACCCACAGTCGTACACACTCCACCAACTCAAAAGCTGCCATTGTATTTGGAGTAGTCTTGATGATTTCGGTGATGATGCCACAGTGTGTGACAGCCTGTAATGTGGTGTTCTGTAGACGCTGGGCTCCATCCTCAACCTGGAAATGATTAAGGACAAGACGGGTGAGGAAATCACAGAGGTGAGTCTGGGGGTGAGGTCAAATTGCAGGTGAAACCTTTTGGAACTGCTTGTTGCTTTACCTCTGCTTTGTTCTTATGTTCTCTCAGCTTTGGATGAAATATTATTCAACGAAGGACACGATCAGCGCCGTCATCCCGGTGAGCTGATCAATCCCAGCAGTTTGAGTTTACTGCTGACATTTGCTTCTTTTGGTCATTTTATCCCTTGTTGCTGAAGACCTGTTAAGCACTTCAGATAGTCTTTGTCTCTCAGCCATATCAGACATATCTGGAATCTATTTGCTCTGTTGTTGTGCCTTCAGCTGTGGTGTTCGCCATGACTCTATGACACTGACTGTACAGATGCACGATGATGCTAGTAAATGGAATATTTTTGTAAACGGACAGTTTTATAAATGAGGGATGTTCTCATCAGTACATGCATGGTATTAGTCTGATGACCTGTCTGTCTTTGTATTTGCAGACACAGACCTACGAGTTGATTTTCGGCAGAACAAAGTCCTGCCCGATGGTAAGATCACTGCTCAGAATGAGACATGATGATGAGAAGCAGCAGAAACTAAAGTGAAACTCCACGATTATCAGTGTTTCACCAGACACGGTGGTGATTTTCTCAACCCTGACCTGTTCTGCTACACAAGACAAAGCTGCTGATAGTCAGCTTGTGGCTGAAGGGGTGCAAAATAGCAGATAACCAGCAGCTGAGAAATCATTTAAACTTATTAATGATTGATGATCTGATCGTCAAGCACATCATGTTTCCTCTGTATTTTTCTAACTCATCTCCATGGTCTCTCTGTTGTTCTCTCCATGGTCTTCAGTTTCTCTACGCATTGCCCCAGAAGGAGGGTTACGAGTTCTTTGTGGGCCAGTGGTCCGGACACGAGCTGCACTTCACCTCCCTCATCAACGTCCAGGTAAACGACGTCACACTCGCAACACCTCCACACGCTGCTGAAAAGCCCAACATTGTCAGGGCTCCCAACAAGTAGACTTCTTTTCATAGACTGCTCATCTCTGAAATCTGAAAACCAACAATCAGCTGCTTTAATAGCCAGATGACTAGGATTCTTTTGAGTAGATGATATTAAAGCTGTTAGCTGAGAGGCTGATCTTTACATAGCTTTCAACTAGTCTGACTCGCTGGATGTAGATTGCAGGTAAAAGCCTCCCAGTTCTGCCTCACATTTCCTGCAGCCTTCTTCTTCTTCTCTTCCACTATCTGTGTGTTACCAGCCTCCATACTGCAACCTGCACACTGAAAATGGCACGTTTTGCCAAGGCTTTGGATAAGCTATAAGACAGGCCAGCTTGATTATTTTGATGAATTAGTCATCCTCATAACCTTACCTGTCTGCGTGCAAATGTTCCACCAAAACAGTTCCCCTATGACTATGTTGCAGGGACATCTGTGCTGCATCCAGGGATTAGCACCACCCCGAACCGTTGATTGGTTTTAGATGACAAAAATCTGGAGTAGTTGTTTTAGTTTGTTGCGTTTAAGTTTGTAAAGTTTGTTTCAGAAGCCTGGAAAAGGAGGCAAGATTAGTAGGTTAGTATTTGTTCTGATTTCTTTAGTATTTGCACAGTACACGCTGTTTTCACCCGTGACTTCTGACTTCTGTTGGAGACAGAAAACTTGACTGTGAAAGATGCAAAGTTGTTGCTCCATGTTTGTAGTTTTCTGTTGTCTGGAAAAATATAAGATGCTCTGGTTTTCGCAGTTCTGTTCATTCATAAAACCACACATTTGGAGGCAAATATAAATGTTTTATTGCCTCAGAAATAGGGATCAAACAAGACAAATGTCACATCTGGCACACAGCGTGTTTCTTACTGTTGGTATTGTTATATTAGCTAACTCATTCCCAGCAGTAGTAAGAAAAATGTTTGACCAGCAGAAGGTAAGTATGAATGTTTTTTTCATGGCTGTATTGAGATGCTAAATGGATGTTACCTGTGTCCAGACGATGGGTGAGAACGCTCCCAGTCAGCTGATCCTCTACCACTACCCGGACCTGAAGGAGGAGAAGGGCATTGTGCTCATGACAGCTGAGATGGACACCAGGTTCATAGTAAGTTCATAAAAAAGTCCTAATTATTGGAATATACTGATGTTTTTTAACCTCTTTTTCTATTATATGCTCTACTGTACACTATTATATACACTACAGCTGTAGCACATCAGACCTGGACAGAGAGCAGACTGATTCATGGGTAAAGACTTAAATATTGTCAATATAGAAACCTTCCGTCCTTGTCTCCACAGACCGTCCACCAGGCTCAGTGCTTGGCCAATCAGGTGCAGCTGTTCTACAGCACGCAGAGGCAGGAGACGTACCGACTGGTGGAGACATTCAACCACTTCCCTGCAGACTTCAAACACATGTTGGTGATAGCAGAGCTGGAGCAGAACGGGCTGGGCTCTGCAGCCTCCCCCGGGGGTTCCTGAGCTGGACTGAAGTCACCACCAGACCGCCTGCCGTCACATGTCCAGGAACTGTTGGTCTAATTTGACATCACGAATAGATGTGTATTATTACTCAGCACTTTCATTGGGATGGAGCTGCTTCTCATGCTGTGTTTAAAGTTTGCAGCAACGGCTGTGATTGAGGAAAAAGAACTTAAAGAACTCGAATGATCTACAACACATCTTGTGTTTTCATTTGGAACCCAAGACAATATTGTGGTAGTGGCTTGTTCTACACTGAATAAATCACACTGTATCCTATTCCTCATATCTGACTGGACCAGAGAGACTGTGTTAGCCCATTAGCAAACCCAAAAACCATTTGGACATTTCATCTTTGAACTGTTAATGTAATTCTTCTATTTAGCTGTTCATTCTGAATATCATACCAGATTTTTCTTCTTCTTGTTCTTAAAAAGCCTTTGATGTGTGGTTTAGACAAAGCCCTAAGGTTCAGTTTCAGCACTCTGGGTTATTATCACACACACAGTATCACCAGGTTGTGTCTAGGAGACACACAAGTCTAAATAACTGTAAATGACCCTGCTAGTAATTTCCAAAGGGAATGGAGATCTGGGTGATCCCTTTCAAAACTGAATGAGTGAATGTTCAGTAATAAAGTGACTCCAAAACCTCCTTCCTGAACACCTTCAGCTCCTGTTATTCCTGTCTATAATAATGATGATGCTCACCAATTATATTGCTGAGATCTGAAAAGGCAACATTTGTAATCTGACCATCTCTTCATGTTGTCTCCCCTTCATCAGGCTTTGTAGTTGGGATTTCACAGCTTTAACCTGCAGTGAGCTAGTGTCTTTAAAAATGGTGGATGGAGGTTGAATTTGGGTCTTTCTCTTATGTAAAAGTTCAGATTAGAAACTAAAATCAAGAAAATATACTGAAGGTATTAACTGTACTATAATATATATAAAACATTTTGCTGCTGTAGCCAGTTGAGGTGGAGCCAGTTTGCTAGTTTTTAACTTCATTGTGTGGCACTGCAGATTACTATGAAGGAGTTTTTTCCAAGAAATTGATCCCTTTCTGCCTTAAAATGGCTTAGCTGTAGATTTACACTGTGGCTTCCGTCAGAATGTGCAGATCTGTGAAGTTCTCACCTCTTTCTCCACTAACCCCTGGCTGCTAGCTGCAGCTTAGCACACCAGCTCACCCACAACTCCATTCAAACACTGTAAGACTGTTTGATGGCAAGTTGGAATATTGGAGTAATTCAGCCATACGTTTAAACAGGAAGCCGAACTGAACAAGAATAATGATACTGAAAGTCATCCTGTAAGGTATCACTGACTTTGTTTTCAAATTAATTGCAAATTGATTTTTTGCCAATTGATTATTGGATCAATCAACACTACTTTTTTTGGGGGGGAGGGGGTATAGAGGAGAGAGACATGCAGTGGCTGGCGACCTGCGCCTATAGTACGCCCTGACTCAGTGAGCTCTATGGTGGCCCAATCAACACTATACTTGTATATATTGTTAGGCAGGTAGAACTTTGTTTCATAAACAAAAATATTAATTCTGAAAGTAACTACAGTAAATCATGGTAGTGAAGTAAAAAGCACAGTGTTCATCTATGTGCTGCAGGGCAGTATTAGTAGAAGGTTGCATGAAAATAAAGCAAACTAGAATGCACGCAAGCAAGATGCAGACTCACGCCAGATGCCTTCCTAAACATGGCAGGCAGCCCTGCGACTTTGACCTTCTGACCACAAAATTAATGGGTGACCAGGGTCGGTCAAGATCAACATCTGTGCTGAGTTTGATTGTCCTACCTGTCTTTGTTATCAAGTTATGGTGCAGACATACACACCCACACACTCATACAGACAGACAGACAGGCAGATGGACAGACAGACAGATGGACAGACGGCAGTAAGTTCAAGGTCAAAGGTCAAGTTCAAGGCCAAGACGTGCAATGTGGTAGTCCTACCATTAGATTTACCAAAGTTCGTCACTGCAAGCTTAAATAGTAGATTACAAGGTGATGTTGCACCAAGTAGCCCTGCAACCTTGACCTTTGACCTTTTCACCCCAAAATTAATAGGTGACCAGGGTCGGTCAAGATCAACATCTGTGCTGAGTTTAATTATCCTATTTCTATTTGTTCTTGAGTTATGGTGCAGAGATAGCCACCCACCCACTTATAGACAGACGACTGTGACCCACAGCTGAATCCATTGACGTGTGTAAAGAGCCTCAGATTTCTACTTACAGTGTGTTAAGTGTTTGAGTAAATGTACTCAGTATGTGTGCTGTAGCAGCAGGCTTGAGAGTCAGTCCTCCTCCAGAGTATTTATTCAGTGGTGGTTAAGGACCTTCAGGTACTGTCATTATATAACCAGATGATGTTACTGGGTAAACTCGGTTGGACTCTTACACTACATGGGATTTGATTTCAGCTTATAAGATATATAAGAATTACCCAGAATGCCAGACAGTGAAAGACAAATGAGTTGTCAGTTTGTCTTCTTTCTGGTGGTCATAAATCAGTTAATACAGGTCTAGATAACTGAAATAAACTACATGACATGTTAAAGCTGTGTAAGCCTTAAATTCCCTGTTTTGGTCTATTCTCACCAACTTCTCTGTGCTGTTTTCTGCTGTTTTCTGCTGTTTTGGGGGTTAAAGCTCTGAAAGCCGTCCTACACCATCAGAGACGGTTAGAGCTAGGCTTGTAGTACAGTTACACATTTAACAGTTAAAAAATAGACACTTCCCTCAGGGCTTGGTTGGGACCAACATAGTGGTTATTATCCAGGCGGATGCAAAGATGGCTTGAAATGAATGATGTTTCTCTGTAGTTGCTGGATGCACAACTGACTGCTGACAAGTTTGCCATTAAAATGTGGTGACTTGCCACTGCTCCCAAGTGGCCTCCAAAATTAAAATCAACATCACAAATAACATCGCGAACTTTATGCACCGTATGAGAAGCAGTGCTGAGTAATAAAACACATCTATCTGTGATGCTGAAGATATCAAAATAGATTATTTTGTAATTTCAGTGTAAACGTCTACATTAGCTCTGACGTGCAGCGTGGCAGCACTGACTTAACTCAGTGCTCAACAGTGGCTAAAAGTCTGAAGTGGAGGCGGATGAGAGGTGGGAGCTTCCATTGCTGCTGTGCCAACAGTAAAAAAGATGCTAAACAGCTGTGGGTCTTCTCCTCAAACACTAATTGTCAGATATAAGTATTGCATGAAAACACAGATTAGGGCAGCTGTGGCTGAGGTGGTAGAGCAGGTTGTCCACTGATCATAAGGTTGGCAGTTCAATCCCCGGCCCCTTTGCGCGGCTTGGCCAAGATACAGAATCCCAAGTTGCTCACAATGGCTGGCAGGAACCTTGCATGGCAGCGTTGTTGCCATTGGTATGTGAATGTGTGATTGTGAAACACACCGTAAAGTGCTTTGAGAACACTAGGCAGAAAGGCGCTATATAAGTGCAGACTATTTCCAGATTACTTTCTTTGCACAAAGTATCTAATTAAAGCCAACAACTTTACTAAAAAGACTTCAGCGAACTACTACTCCCACTAATGAGCAAAATAAAAACTACTATGAATAAATTTGAAATTGTAACCCAGTGCTTGTATTGTTTTGGTGCAATTTAAACAATGAGACACATCGGGGGGGCATAGAAGCATCAATAATCTGGATGAATGCACAGACAGCAAAACAAGGCTTTGAAGCTGTCAGCTGCTACACTATAGCACAAATGCAGCAGAGGTATTGATAGTAGTTCTTACTCACTTTTATTGTATTTGTACATGAAAAAGATTGTGTGCAAATCCCCAAATACAGTATTGTGCTAAATTCTTAGAACAAACATGTACACTTCTCAGTCTTTGCTGTTTACTCCGGCTCTATCTTTATGCATTTATGTACACAGTGTTAAAAGACACAAACATATCAGAATAAAACACTGAACAGGCTAAAGTCAGATTTGACTGTGACCTCCCTTTGCATTTAGCATGTCTTGACATACTTTGGACAGGAAATATAAGATTTACTGCACCCATTTTCACTCCGGACATGTCAAACATTTCTGATTGAGGTACTTTTAAGTTATGGTTGTATGATTCTAAGTTAGGCCTTAATGTTATTTATGTTGAACTTTACATATCTTAAAGGTATAACTAATTGTATTTTTGCTAATATTTAAGATTCAGGGCTGCACAGTGGCTCGGTAGTTAGCAGCATCGCCTCACAGCTAGAAGATCCCCGGTTTGTGCCCCGGTTAGGACGCCTGGGATCTTTCTGTGTGGAGTTTGCATGTTCTCCCTGTGCAGCCTGGGTTCTCACCAGGTACGCCGGCTTCCTCCCACAGTCCAAAACATGCTGAGGTTAATTGATTATTCTAAATTGTCCGTAGGTGTGAATGAGAGTGTGCTTGTTTGTCTCTATGTGTAGCCCTGTGATAGACTGCCGACCTGTCCAGGTGTCCCCTGCCTTCGCCCGAGTCGGCTGGAATAGGCTCCAGCCTCCCCTGTGACCCTGCAGAGGATTAAGCGGTGTATAGATAATGGATGGATGGATTTATTTAAGACTCAATCATTCCATTCAAATGCCAAAAATGATACAATTTGACAGGCATACAATTATTATTTTTCTATCAACAAGGCCACTTTCAAAGGCTAATCAGCAAACCGACTGGATTCTCAAGATGTGGTATTCAAGCTGTTAAAAAATGTGAAGCATCTGGAGAAATGAAGGACTAAATAAATGTAGATAGTGGTTAAGAAAACTGTTAAGTTTCTTAGAGTTTCTTCTTGGAGAGACCAGTAGAAGTCTAGCAAACAATTTGCTGAGCATCCAACAGCTTCATCCGGATGCCGAGACCTTTCTACACTCAGAACCTTGATCAGGAATGACCTCTGTGGAAGAGCAGCAGCCACGAAAGCACCAAAGAAGAGCTGACAGAAGCTTTCTGTGACATACCACAAGATGAATAAACTTTAAGACAGTTGACCAAAGACCGTTCAGTATGTGTTCAGTGCAAAGGGAGGTCACACTAAGGACTCACTCTAAGCCTGCAGAAGCCACTTTGTTTAGATTTGTTTTAATGCTGTACATATTTGCTGTGTTTTCTTGTACCTTAATAAAGAGACAGAAATAAATATGCGTGCTCATTAAAAACCTCGCTAAAACCACAAACCTAATTTTGGCCGAAGACCTTTGAACAGCACTGTGGAGTCATCAGAGACAGTCAGATATTCAGACGTAAACACATGCTGTGCCAGATATTCACTCACATACACACAGAACACCAAAGTAAAGAGAGCCACAAAGGACATTAGCAAAGTTTACAGTTTTCTGACAAGCAGACATTCCTTCAAATTAGGAAATAATTTTATGGTTATGAGTGGAAAAAAGTCCTTTTGGTTTGTCAACTTTACACTGTAAAAAATGTTCTTGTCAGTACTAAATATTGTGGTAAATGCAAGAAGCAAACAAACAAAACGATATAATTACTGAGAGTTGCTCGCTTTTGTCCCCTCTGGCTTTCTGTACTCATGACTAAGGACCACCATGGCACAAACATGATACAAATCAATCAAAAATACACACAGGCCATGTCAACACACTCTGTATTCATTTTTAGTCAAACCAACAGTATTGTGCTACAATTCTAGTTGTATCAAAATCTTACAAAAAGTTCACACAGTGTTAAAATAAATGCTTTCCACCAACTTCCTCAGCTACATATTTTGATATTGGCAGACTGCAGCACAGTGGCTGGACTCGGACAACCTGTTGTTCTCAGAGATACTGTCATCAAACAAAAAAGTCCTTTCCGTGCGCACCTGCTCAGTATCACATTTTACTTTCAACATACACAATCTCTCAATGGAAGTGTGTCACGTTCATCGTTGCAACATTGAAAACTAAATTATTAACAAAGGATTTGTCACAGTGCATTATAAACTACATTACAAAACATTAGGTCAAACTTGTCAAGTGCTTGTAATCATCTACACATTAGGAAACTACACACAAAAATGAATATTAAACTGAGGGTGAGGCCCAACATCATACTTAAGGTAAAGTTCAGCTCAGGGTGAGTTGAGAGATCAGACGTTGAGTTTGATTTTCTGCTGTCAGTAAATTAACAGCAGATAACATTTAATTGGTGGAAATAGGTGACTGTTGCAGTATTTTGTAACCTCAGAGACCACTTAAGGTTAATGTAAGACACAACAAATGTAGTATTTCCTTGTTAATTCTGCTTTGCCCACTTAATTCACACTGATGTTGCACATGATTCTATGTCGTTAAGCTTTCAGTAATGGTTCTTGCCATTATAAATCTGCAGCTTGCCTCATATAGCATCATCTCAGGACAGAAGTAGTCGAGGTATTTTAGTCGTGATGTGCTGATACAGGGAGTGAAAGTGTGGAAATGTCTGCTTGTCTAAATCACTGAATATCAGGAAACAGAAAGGTGGTGTGTCCAATCTAGCTGGGCTGTGATCTTTCAAATGTCTGTGTCATGTGATACCAGAGGTCTGTAGTATGAAGCAGGATATGAGGTTATCAAGGTAACTTCAGGTTTAAACCTTTGTTTTTAGGGCTACAATGGTGCTTCATTTCTTACCAGGATATATCACCATGCAGGGATGGGAATTGATAAGATTTTTACCATTCCGATTCCATTTTCGATTCTATTTAACGATTCAGTTCTTTATCGATTCTCATTGGGAAAAAAAAAGAGATCAAACAGGTCATGCAACTTTGACATTCTCTGACTTAGCCTACAACTGAACATATTCATCTACCAAAAATCAGGGGCATCTACTGAGGCAAATGGGTGCCAGCCTTTTACCACAAACTGCTCGGTGACACTCATCTATCCTGGCCTGGGTCATTTTACTCTTCCCTGCCTCGGTGAAAGGAGAAGCTAGAGGTAGAAGTAAACTGGAGCGAGTACTGTCAGCCTCTGAGTCAGTCAGACTCTGTCTCTCGTCATGGCCATCTAAATGTAATGCATGAGGAGGCATTCATTTAACGTTAACAGTTAGTAATAGCAGGTTTTACAATGAGGCAAATGACACTAACATGATAGGCATTGTTAGTTAGTTAGTTACCTGCAGTAGCGGATTGAAAACGCTATATTCATTCAAAGTTATCTCATGCTGTGTGCAAATGTTTCTGTATATTGGTAGTATTTCCTGCCTGTGATGAAATATCCACTTTACAAGTATTGCAAGTTGCCCTGTTGTCATCCTGTCTCGTGAAATGTAACCAAACCTTCGAGCGTTTGTGCCACTTGGGGGCCATGTTTCCTGCTGGCTGCACCACCCACGCTGTGTAGCTTGCATAAGCTACGTAGCGTGCATGACGATGTCATTCCCACCCACTGGAATCGATAAGGGAATCGTTTGCAAAATTGGCAAAGCATTCCAAGGAATCGAAACACTGGGAACCGATTCTCAACAAGAACTGGTTTTCGATTCCCATCCCTATCGCCATGGTAACTCCCGCTACACACCTCGCCTGTTCTGAAGCAGGTTATGTTTGAGATGACGGATCAACATGTATAAAAAAACACCACCTACTGACCAATCAGTTCTATTCCTGTGGCGCCCAGTGAGAGGGGTTCATAGGAAGGCAAGAGTTTCCAGCATCTAAACTCTGTTTTTCTCTATTGAGCACAGATACGACAGTGGAGGGACTTCAGTCGTTCTCACTTAATTTTTTCCCTGTTGACAGCAATTTCAAAGCAGTTTTATTTTTCTATAGATCTTTGTATAGCAATATAATCCTAAACCAGAGACTGATTAAGCCCTATAAGCCTGATAAGCCTTGTACAATTATAAGCAGTAAGCCTACTTACTGGTTTAAATAAAATGTTAGATTTGTTCTGTACTTGCTCCCAAGAGCAGCTCTAGACCTGTAAATGTTTACGATTGCTCATCTGGTGCCAACATTATGCCTTACACATGAACGTACTCATAGTCAGGCTCAAAACTCTGTGTTGACTTACTTTGTTAATAACCAGCTTTGTGTTATCGTGGTTGTTAGGTTTAGTAAAGCCAGATAACAAAAAAGATATACATTGAACAGTGCAGGTTTTACAATGCACTGATTGTAAAACCTGCAATCAGTGCAGGTTTTATTCTTGGTTTGTATGCCACTGGTGTATTTTGAGCCTAATCAGTAAAGCCTGACTCCTATTTGTTCATTGATAAATCAAAGAGATCAGGACTATCTCCAAAACACTGGATTGAGATTGTAAGTTTGAATCTGGATCACAGAAAAATAAAAAATGTCAGAAACCCTGTCAGATCTCAACATTCATGCTGCATTCTTTTTTTATCACGTGTGAATCCTGAACTGTGGCCTTACTGTTAGCCCTGGGTAAATTAACTAAGTAACTAGTTACTAGTTCTTTTAAAAGACTTTTTAATGTGGGTCTCATTTGTTAGCTGAAAAAGCTAAGTTTCGTAGCAATATTCAAAAATATGTTGATGGTCCGTCTCCCTGTCTTACAGTGAAGTCTAACGGACAGTAGGGCTACATCAGAAAGCACAACAGGTTGTGTAGCAATAAGAATGCAGGGAGTTCACTTTTTAAACGTGTGTTCACTAGAAATGGTACTGTACAGACAGTAGATAGTAGAAAAACTGAAGCAAATACAACGACCATGTGTTGTAGTGTGTTTGCATTCAGCTCAGCTTTCAACTGAACTCAAAAGACTGTAGCTCTGTGATTTCCCTCCAGCCTCCCTCCTTCTTCATTTTTGTGCTTTTATTCTGTATTTGAATACTGAACTTGTGTAAACTTGTCTTGGGATCCCCCTGGGAAAATTTCATCTATTATCGTTCAGTTGGATACTTTACTTTAGATATGGCAAGACTCTATAAACGTTGCACCACATTCTGTCTGAAGACACCTTTTAGACTCCAAGGCAGTGCACAGCAGTTTATACTCCTCTGAAGAAGCTGCTTTTTTATCCTTGCAAGGTTAACATCTGTCACAAGGTATTCTACCAGGCATGTGTGCCTCCACATATTTGACTGCTCACAGTTGTCAGATGCCAAACATGTGCTTTTTTTGTCAGAGTTCTGCATTATTACCCTCCTCTGCCAACACAGGAGGTTGTGTTTCTTGGTGCACTAAATGTACCGTGTGCTCCACTGCTGTGATTCCCTGAGAGGTTCCTCCGCAATCATGTCTCAGTACATGGCCTCAGTGTCTCGGATGCTTCCAAATGACAAACTGAAAGTGCTTCCAATTCTCTTGGTGACCCCGCTGCCTTCTCGCTTCTTCTTCCTGTTCCAATTCAACAAGGAGGCGGAGCTCTGGCCCTTAACCCCGCTCAGCAGACGGTGCCGAGCATTTTCTTTATCGCTGCTGTGAGATGGCATTATGGCCCTCCTCTCCACCTGCTAACACACACAGGTAAGCATACATACATCCAGCCACTGGCAACCCAAACACACACACACACAGATGCCCTTCCTTACCTGCGTATCGTGTGAGTGTAATGTAACCACACTGATCTCTACCCCTCTGTCGCTGCAGCTCTTCAGCATGTGAACCACCTCACCATGCTTGGCCCACTTACAGTCCTGTCCATCCACTGCCACAATGTAGTCTCCTTCCCTTAGTCCTGCCTCCTGAAGAACACATAACAGTTAGAAAAGGACTGAAAATCCATATCATTAGTTAATCACAAAGTGGGACTGCTGCATTTTCCCAAGAGAACTGATGACATTTTCAACTGCAAAGTCATCATTCGGGGTGACATCTAGCCTGGAAGTCCAGCATAACTACTCTCACCTCTTCATTATTAAAGAGATCATATTCTGCTGTGTGCATGTAAAAGGTCTGCAAACTTACGAAGCCCAAAGTTCACCCCAAAGCAAGTTATTCTCTCCCAGGTTAACAACTCTGCTCATGTAAATGTGCAGAATACGGGCACTTCAACAAGACTGCATTATTTCCTTTAAATATTTGTTTTTGTCTCTAATGCCCACTAGTGGTGAGTGATAAATCACTGTAACCTTAATACACAGTGGCATCAGTAAAAATGTAGAAGTTTCTTTGTCTCGTCGAACCTTGCTCCAGGCTTGCCAAGTTTGTCTCACCTCTGCACAGCCTCCAGGTACCACTCCAGCCACCAACACAGGGGAGTCTCCTCTGAGTGTGAGACCTAGGCCACCTTCTCTTCTCTGCAGGCAGATCAAACGCACTGGGCCCCAGCGAGCTCTCGCACAAAACACTGACAGAGGGCCCTGCAGCACAGGGAGAGTTATCTTCAATAGGACTTTACAATAAGCACTAATATTTTTTAACTGGCTAACTGAATTCTGTATGTGTATGCACTGACTTCTTGTAGGACTTACCAGTCTTTGGAAGATATCGGTAACCTGGACTGTAGAGAAGTTGGGCGGTGTGATGTCTGGTTTCCGGTGGGTAAGAGCTGTCATAATAAGAAACCACAATCACTGTGATGTGTTCATGTATTAAATTTAATCATTTATCATAATGCCATAGATGCAACTTACATTGTATTTCTGGGGCTTCTGCAGTTTCATCAAAGTCATCCTCTCGATCCAGCTCTGAGTATTTGTCCAAGGAGCGTTTGTGTGTGAGAGATAGCACATCCTGCAGGATGTCCATCTTCCTCAAGATCTTACACAGACTGTGGACACGCATGGCCTCTTCGTGTCTGATTACTGCTCGCCGCAGATGGGCTTTACCTTAATGTGGGCAGAGATATTTTTTTAAAGGCATCATGAATGATTCACACAATAAACTTAAATGTAATTCCCACTCATAGCCACTGATGTACACGAACTCACCAAGCTTTCGTCTTTTTTCAGGATCTTGTAGAACCTGGCAGAGTGGTGGTCCCGCAGGAACGTTGACATAAAACTGAAGGTAGGCCTTCTCTGCTTCCTCATCACAGTCACCCCCTTCAGCAGACACTACAAGGCAATATGTGAAGTTAACATGTATAGGTAAACTGAAGGTTTTGCTACATTAGGTACAGTTTTCTTTAGGGAACAAATTATACGACAGAGAGGACTGAAGGCTTCTTTGAAGACCAACTGGATGAAATTTGCATTAACAAAGTATAATAAAATATTGTCCCTGTTAAGGACAATATTTTGTCCCTTGGGATATTTTTTCTCCCAAAATTATCTTGTACATCTAAAAGTCTTGATATTTTAAAAAATCTTTTTCTCCCCATGAGGGACTCAATCGGGATTGACCGATGTGAGTTTTTTAGGGCCGATGTTGATTTAAATTATAGGTAATTCAGAAAAGATGATAACAGATACTTGGAACCAACATACAATAGAAGTTATTTATTAACAACATTTGACAGCAGAGACTCTGTCATTCATAACTAGGTTTGTTCATTAATAAAGGGTTACAAATACTGAAAGTATGCATGTACACTGAATATTATATACTGACAGTGTGTGATAGCTGGGAACCTGGCTTTTTCCATTAATAACAATCACTATAACTAAATGTGGACAACAGAAATAGGAGTGAAGACATCTGAGTGTCATGTGACCCTCTGATGGTCTCCTGTTTACTGTGAGATCAACTGACTGAGATCAGTAACCGTTTGTCTTCTGCAATTCTGTTTGCTGTTCTTCTCTGTTTTGCTAATCTTTTTCTATTTTATCACTTTTCTTGCCAACTACAGCTCATGTCTTAAAGCAATATTAGTTATGTCTTTTCAGACACTCTTTTAGTGTAATTTATGGCTGACTTCTAACTTAGCTGCAAGCCATTAACATCGATGATATGATAAGTCAAAATGTCTCCTGTGGAAAAAAGGCTAGACTTTACAAAGATGTCAAAACACAAGAAAACGAAACATAAATCAAATTTGCCATGTTTTCAACATTTTTAAGATGTTTAACAATGAATTTAGGACTTAAAACTGCCTATGAAGTCTTACATTTGGCAAAAATAAAATACTTCTAAAGGATGTGGACACCCTGGTTGTAGGTGGGGTCTTCCAAATGCTTTAGATAAAAATACTAACAGTAAAAATTTAATGTGGCTGAGGCAGAAGTTACTTTACAAAATAGGAGGTGTAAATATCTTTCAGTTAATATCTACATATTTTACTTACACACATGGTCACAGAGTGCAACAGCAGCATAGTAATGTGAGAGAGCACGGAAGTGTTCAGACTTGACCTGAACCATGGACGCCCACGAAAATGGCACGTAGTCCTTCATCAAAGGCTGTGTCATGGTCTGCTGCACCAACAAGTAAACATCTGACACCTACAGAGTACAGATGTGCATAGAGAGTGAGTATCACAGGGCAGGGCTCCAGCATGCGAACAAAACTCTGTCAGCTCTGTCTCTGTTAACATTTTCATTAGTCACACTGCTGTCTGACATTTAACAGGTCTGTCTGTGTGTATATGGGCAGTCCGCCCACGTAGATAAAATCACTGATTCAACTGAAGTAAATCTGACAGTAGTAGGCCTGACTTCACCCTTCTCCAACTAACTGTTTTTGACCACAGCTCTGTCTGAGTTCCATGGAGTCGAGAGGCTTTTCACTGTCCCCTTTCCTTAGGGTCATCTATCAAGGCATATGAGGTGTTTAAAAAAATATTGGCAAATTGTAGCTTCAGAAGGGATCTAGGTTACACACTCCCCCTCTAAACTACATACGTCTCTGCATGGACATGGGTCACACTGTACCACCCAAAAACACTAACATTCTCAGCCTGTGGGAAAGACAGATATGATAAAACAGCCAACATGATACATTGCATTTATTGCAGAGTGTGGCCAAGTGTTGCTGAGAACAGTGCTTTTACCAGCGAGGCATTAGTGTTAAAAAACTGAAACGTTAAAGCACAGTGTCTTCATGAAAAGTGTGAGGTTGGTAAAGCAGGCCCTCTGGCAGTGGCAAACCAAAGCAGTGAGAAATCAGATATCAGAAGAGCTACCATTAACTAACTTTAAGTCCCAGATCATCCTGATGGAAAAAAAAACAAACTGCACATGTATTCCTGTTTACAATCAGTTACATAATGTGGAAATCACCAATGTGTATGAGAACAGACCAAAAAGGTAAATGTAGTATTTTGTGCTAAATGGCTCCAATACTACTAATTTTAGGTGCACCTGTGCAAAGACTGTTAACCAGAGACTGCAGTGTATCAATAGGAACAACACAGACAAATCAGCATGTGCCAACTCACCCGTGCAGCCTCCTGTGCCAGGCGGAGTTGGGAGGTAAAGTGTGTGTCCTGTGTGGTGAGTGTGACGCGCTCGAACACACACTCCTGCACCTGGGCAACCATGAGTCGGACCAGCATGCAGAGTGACGGGCAACTCATGTCCAGACTCGGAGCATTGGAGAAATTGTCTTTAAGGTAATTAAATGCACCTAAACAAATATACACACAGAAAAGAAGTGGTTATGTCTGTAGAATGTAATATGATCTTAAACCCCATTAAAAAAATCACAAAAAATTACATTCTGATATAGTATAGCCTAAGCATATTTCATGACAGTAAACCAGGAATTTAAAATAAAAACTTCATGTAAAATAACTGGACAAGGATGTTGTTAAATGTCTAACACTGAAGTGAGTACACAACTGTCTAACTTGAAAAAAGATCAATAGAGGATTAAAGTGGTTTAAAAAGATTCTAAGTTCTAAGTAGCAGGTAAAGGTTAACAGGTTCATTTGTTTTTGTGTAAAACATCCACCCCACCCATCTATAGATGGTCAGCAGATGTTCAGCTGATACTGTAAAACAATGCTTCTTTATGTTGGAGTTCTACAAATCATGAACAAAGCTAGGGAAACATTCAGGTGTGTGTGTGTGTGTGTGTGCCCTTTTTCACTACCTGCAGCTCGTTGAAAGGCGTCTATAGCTCGGTCTATGCCACATGTTGCAGAGCGGTCCTGCCGTGCTCCAATCTGCGTGTACAGAGCTCCGATGTTAAATAACACACTTCCCTTCTCAAAGGCCAACGCACGCTGACACGACGGAACGCCTGTCAGAGAGTCATACCTTAGAGACAATAAGAAGAGATCAAATCTCTCGTTACACTGTGGTCTTCGTATAGAAAGGGTAACAATAATTCAATGCATTATCTAATGGGAATGTAAACGCCTTCAAATTACACCTGAAACTCAGCAAAGGAGCTGACATACTATATAATCTGACTGTACAGTATTGTCCTGTCAAAGTTTTTGTTCTAATTTTGTTAAACTTCATCATAAAGCTCCCAAAGCATCAACAGTAAGCTAAAGAAGTTTGGGGGATTTAAGAATGTTGCTTTGTAAAACACTGTATGTTGCTTTTATGTTTTTGAGTACATGTTGCTGGTATCTGTTATCACTAATGTGGGTAACCTTGGCTAAGGTTGAAAAGCCACTAATTACAAGGTGGGTGGGTCATTCTCGGTCCCGTAGTGTACTTGGGCAAGACACTGAACCACAACTTGCTTCCAGTGGCAGGCCAGCACCTTGCATTGTAGCTGTACTGTCAGTGGTACATGAGTGTGTCTGTGAATGAGTGAATGGAAGACACACTGTGACTAGTTGTGTAGTTAGCCGTTTGTCTATTAAGTGCAGTAACTGTAGTCTGGGCAGCAAATAGACACCATACAATATGCCGATGCTCTGTTTTGGTTTGGTTTTAGCTCCATTTTGAAAGTAAGGCTAATATCAAAGTCAGTTAGTTCCTGCATTTTACCTTTGCAGAGCAACACAGTATGTAGAAGAACAGTGAATAGTTCCTACCAGTGAAACTGAACACCCAGATTTCTGTGAGCAGGGAAGAAGCGTTGGTCCAGGTAGTATAACTGGTTGTAGTACTCCATCAGTAGCTCCAGGCCGGCCTGGTTACGACTGGGTGTACGCATGGCCTGGCCCATACAACAACACACATATATAACTACACATCGGATATCAGACACAGAAAATCTTTCAAGATTACAGCAAGTTTCCCATTGGAATGTTCAAAACTGTATGTATGCATTTATTAACCTGTCTGAGCTCAATAAGCTCTTTGATCTCCTTGTCGTAGAGAGAGCTGTCCTCTCCGTAGTGCTCACAGATGAAGTCCTGTGAGGAGAGACGGAGACATGATGACAAATCTGCTTCACGTGTGTACAGGTACTTTATTTATTACTCCTTGAACAAAGTGCAGAGGACTTTTTATGCTGTAAATGCCTCTCAGCTTCCTTAAGAAAATCTATGTATTATGTCGATCTACATAACTGGTCAAATACCAAGCTTGAAAAAATACACTAGATTCCCCTTATTTTGTCTTTTACATTATTTTGTGTTTGGTCGCTGCACAAGATTAAACTCCTGCATGCAGCCTAAAAAATATAACTTTTCATTATTGCTCACTTCACAAAAAAACTGTGAAAACTCTCGTGGATGTGAGGTTAGTTTGGATTTTGTAGTACTAAATAAATCCAGTCAAGTGATGTATGTTGTCATCTTATCTTAAAATTGCCATCAGAGCTAGAACACTGTGTTACCTGATATGTAACAACGACCCAAATTGTTATTAAAAAAATGTAATAAAACCCGAAATGTAATAACTGGTCGATAATGTAACAAGATGATGGGCCCAAAACGTAAAAACTTCTTGCCCAAAATGTAACAACTTGTTAAATTTTGTGTCCGTTATTACATTACGTAGCCGGCAAAATATTTTTCCTGTAATAGTGTAATAATTTTATTACATCATAGAGTGAGTCAATAATTTATCTATTAAAGGGCTTATTGTTTCAATGTAGAGTGTAGTATCATACACAGATGCCCTTGAGATATATATATATATATATATATATATATATATATATGTCACAGTAGAAATCGTGGTCCCGGATAATTGCTGATTGTCCTGATTGACAGATCCTAATCACAATCCGTCGCAGGACAAAAAAAATAAAAACAATACAAATCTTAAAGACAGACATCTTTTAAATATGGTTAGGGTAAGGGGAAGGGTTAGGGAAAGAAAAGCTTGACTAACATGTTCAACAAAGTGCCACCCACATAGTGTTGGAGTATGTCAGAATAGACTGTAAATACTGCAAATAAGTATAATAAACTCATAAATGAGAATGTATTAATTTGATCACAAAAGGATAGTTTTCTTGATGTTTTTATAAGAATATTGTTGTTTTCTTTAATTTAACATCACATCATTAAAATAAATTTGAGTTTGTCCTAGGGCAGATCCTGATCGCAATCTGTCCTAGGACAATCAGTGATTATCATGGATCGTGATTCCTACTATGTGTGTGTGTATATATATATGTGTATATATATATATATATATATATATATATATATATACACATATATATATATGTATGTGTATACACACAGTGGTCCCCCTCTAAGGCGGCCCCCTCACAAACGGTCACCTGCCATATATGGCCGCAAATTCTTGGCACCAATCATTTGTCCATTAAACTAACCCCTCGCCAGCGGCCATCCCATAAACACGGCCAGCTGCCGTGTTAGAGCCCGATATGCAACAACGACCTGAAATGTAACTTTTGTTACATTATTGACCAGTTACTACATTTTGGGTTTTATTACATTTTTTTATAACAATTTGGGTCATTGCTACATATCAGGCTCTGACACACTGCTTGTAAAAAACCTAACAAGATTCCTCCACTATTATGTGTTCCAATATTTTAAATATAATATTTATTGTTCCACCCAGATCTCTAATGTTATTCTCTAAAAGAAAGTGAAACTTAATAAAAGAGAGAAGATATGGAGGCAGAGGATGGGTAAATGGATGCTGTCATCACCTGGATAGAAACAGTGAAGTCCACCTCTTTGGTTTCTTTTAAGCCAAGTGGGATCATGGGAACGTTGACAGCTTCACTGTAAAAACACATGGGTACAGTTCATGTCTCTGTGTGCAATCTTTCACACGTTAAACTAAGTAAACACTAACATACACACGTAGCACAGGTTTCAGCCATGATTACGTCAGCCCTGCCATCTGCTTGTCTTCATCAGGCTTGCCACTTCATTCCGCTAATAGGCAAAGCTAAAGCCAAGTATTAAAGGCTCTGTCACCCCCCACAGTCATCCCCTCCCAATCACAGTGGCCACAAACTTACACGCATGCACACCGCAGGGTCCTTAATGACACTCTAATCAGGGGATTTTTCCCTCCCATGATCTGAGGCTGTAGAGGAAAAAATGCCTGGCTGACATGCATAGGCCCTTAACATGACTGTGACTGAAACCTGTCAAGTAAACTAATCTAAGAAATCTTTACTCTCAAGTTCAAAACCATAAACTGGCTCACACAAAGGTAGCAACAAAAGAGGCCATCCACTCAGTGCACAGTGTAAATACAACAATAGAACTGGTGATTATTTTCACCAATTACAACTCTCATTAGTCTAATGAGTGTGGTCTGGAATGTGTGGGACAAATAATTACTGGACCATGTGTGTGTGTGTGCGTGTGTGTGTGTGTGTGTGTGTGTGTGCACGTATGTCAGGGCTGTCTACCTGTCTGTCTGGTAGGCCTCCATGTTGCTGTTAAGTTCCTCAAGCTCTTCTTTGAGCAGCTGCAGATTGGAGTTGACGAAGCTGAGCTCCAGAGCCACCGTCTCCTTTACCTTGTTGTTGGTGGTCGCCCTGCAGAATAAAACACACACACATCTGATCTCATAATTTATATAAGAGCATAACATGCAACAGATAGATTATGCCAAACTTCCATTTCCAATGTGACCAGAGAAAAGATCAGTGTTTTATAGTACTTCCAGTCAATATGCCAACATCTTAAAACGACAAATCTGATGTCCTGCAATTAAGCAGGAGAAGGCTCCGTCAGCAAAAGATCCAAAAGGATTTTAAAAATCAGAGTCTGTAATTGTCCAAATGAAAAATAATTTAGACCTTTTTAAAAAAAAAAACTACTAAGGTAACTGCAAAAAAATGTAATACTACAACAATAAACTATATGAAATGATAAAGCAAGCCAGCAGGTAATGCCACGGCTGAGTCAGCATACTGTTAGAGTCTCAGATTTTGAGAAAAAAATAAATGCAATAATTTAAACAGATAATGTAAATTAGTCACGGCCCTAAAGCTTAACAGTTTTTGACTATTAAGCTTTGACAGCATTGTGTGAATGCAGTGTGAGGCCCAGGGCAGCTGTGGCTACATACATGGAGTTTACCACCAAGGAGTATGGAGTGAATGAATAATGCAATGTAAAGAGTCTTTGAGTGTCTAGAAAAGCGCTTCATAAAACCACTGAATTATTATTATTATTATTATTATAGATGTTTTTATTTGTATTCCAGTGACGGATGACACCATACAAAACAACAATATATTTTGTTAACTAAAGACACCACTTATGGATCTTCTCTCTTCTTTATTTGTTTCCAGTTACAAACAATGAGATCTGAATTTCACAATACACATAAATATCTGACATTTCTGTAATTAAAGTGCAATATCAGCATTGCACTGTGTAAATAAAACACACAGCTCCTGAGCTGCTTTTGGGTTTTAACCCATCTTGGCTGTCAGAGACTCCTGGCACCTCCTGCCTTTACAAGACTGATGCTGGTAACGTTGGGTGCAAAAGTGAATTTATGCAGCTCTCTCTCCACCCTTTCCTCCATCATTCACTGTTCATTCAGTGCAAGGCTCTTCACTCCTCCACGGGGGGGAGGGTCTTAGTGCTGAGTAAAGCAGCTCACACTGCTGTGGGCTGGTCTGGGGTCAACAACACACAATGTTCCTGGAAATCTGAGGCATCATTGAGTTGCCATGGTGATTGATGACATACACTTGGTTGGGAAAGAGGCAGAGGAAATTCTCCTAATTATGCAACCATTAAATGTCACTGGCCAAATAATAAGGCAAGGTGTCTAAAGCACAAGCAGGGCCTGTGCGAGGAAAGAATGACTACAAAGAATAGTGGCTAAAAGGCTTTGGCAAGAAGACGGCAGCAAATAGTGCTGAACAACACAGGATACTTGTAATCAGGTGAAAGATTTGGAGAGGAAGAGATAACAAAGACTATGCACACTTTGATTACAGTGTCTTTGCTTATCACTTAAATTCATTCTTCCAGCAGTCTGAGCAGTTTTTAATTTGTCAAGCTGTCGAAAGTTTGCTGATCAAAGTCAACACAAATATCACCATCACTTTACAAAAAGTAGCAGGCAGCTATTGTAAGACTTCCCAAAGGAACAAAAGTGCATTTCAGTTGTGACTGCCACAAAAAAACAAAGAAGACTTTATCAAAACCTTTTTCTGAATGAGTCTGAATAAGGCCCAGTGACAATATCAATAACTACTGATATACTGTATATACACTACTGTATACAGGTAGCTATTACAGGTGTTAATAAGGTAGTATTAAGGTGGTATTAAGTTGTCATTGGGGAGTTTGAAGGGCTAATCTTGTGGCTTCACTGTGACGACCTCTGGCTGTTTTCTCTGCAGACAGAAACTCATTTCCTTTTTTCACAGTAAAACGTCTGCAGCATCTAAACTCAGTATTTCAGTATTAATTGAACTGGAACTTAATATAACATTATCAAATGCAGACCTTTTTAAAACAACTTGGTTTTAGAAAGGCATTACATGTGTGTATGGTAAATAAGATTAGATATGATAAATTGTACAGAGTTAAGAGGGAATAACGTGATTCTGATTGTTTTTTTTAATTATATAATTATTATATCTTAATGACGAACAGACATATTCAACTTACTAACACACAAATTAAAGTGACCAAACATTACCTTGTTTTAGCTATTTAAATACAACAAACAGTTTCAGCTTCAGTTTGATCTACTCATTAACTAAATATCTTCAGATTTTGGACAGCAAATTTGACATAAGAAGCTTGGGAGGAAGTCACCTTGAACTTTGAAACTATTTGGGTGGGTTTTTACACGTGATTCTTTAGCACGTGACCAACCTTTGCTCAAAGACTCAACTTAAATTTCGTTAATCGGCCCACTCAGTCAGGTTGGAGATGACGGTAAAATAACAGTTTTACCTTTGTCTCTCTCTTGCTCTCTCTCTCTCACAAACACACACACACACACACCTATATCTAGGATCAAGCCAAGGGCAATCTGATTAGTCAGCTTTAAATGGGCTGCCAAATATCCCCTTCACACACACCCACTTGCACGCACAACATACTGCAGCTTTTGAGGGAAAAACTACTCTTTCCTATTTATGACATAAGTTATCAGAGAAGCAGGAAACAGTAATATAAAATATTTTTGTAATAACTGAACCAGCTGACGTGAACACCAGCATTAATCTGTCCCTCAGCTGATTTCCCACAGAGAAACACGCCCTGCAGCACACAACATGACGTCTCCATCAGCCAATCTTAAAACCCCTCTTTCATCTGTAATTAGCATCTTGAGCCCCCCCATCACCTCCCACACACCAGCATTCGTACCACAACCCAGTGCCACAAGAGTTTCATAGCAAGAGAAGTGAAAATGAAAGCTAGATAGTTGTTGTGTGTGAACTATTCCAGTTGCCCGGAACAGGGGGGAGGGCAGAAAAAAAAAGGTCTGACAGTGCCAGACAAATAAGTGGGGGATGAGCTTGCCAGAGCTCAACTGGGAATCTCTGCAAGGCAACAGGACGGGAGGTGGACACAAAGCCGGCTGATTACAGGCCGGCAGCCTGTGTGGGGGTCCTCTTTGTCTCTGTGACCGTGCGACCCAATAGACGTGGCAGGAGTGCTTTTTTCATTTCCCCTAAACTGAGTCATCACCTTTTAGGATAACAGGCTGAATCCAGTCAAAATGGAATTAGGAGAAAGATTTAACAGACAAAAAAACTACAAATAAAAACCACAACCTGTTACAAATTAATGAATAACTCTGATACCTGATTAATTGTTTAAGTCATTCAAACTAAAATGCCAAACACTCACTGGTTCCAGCGATTCAAATATGAGACTTTGCTGCTTGAATGTCTTGCTTTGCAAAATACCAGAAAAAAAGAGGATTCAGTTTAGTTGGCTGTTTTGTCAAACTACCAATCCAAATCCGAAATATTCTGTTTACTGTTTAACACAGTAGACTTCACTCATCACTTATGTACACATAAATTGTATGCATATTGATGTTTTGTTTTTTTTACTGAATTAAGTCTTACTCTAAGCAGTGAGCGTGAGGTGGTAAATGATAGGTATCAAAACTTGTAATGAATGCTATCAAATATGCATTGAATGTGGATGTGTGCACTCCACATTTCCTACAGAGTGGAGAGGTATTATATATTTCTAGAATGCATAGTGTGTAGAAATGACAGGAAAAGTACAGCAAAGCCTGAATAATTTTGCTTGCTTTGAGAAGCTTAAGAACAAAATGCATGCTTTTTACCTTCATGCCCCTTTCCTCTGTCTTGCTGTTTACGTTTCAGTTACTGAGTGAGCACATTTTAGTTAATGTTTAAATAATTAGGATAAACCGATTAAGGTTCTACTGATAGATCAATGTAGTTTCAGCTCAGATTGTACAGTTTATTTAAAAACTGCTGTATTCCGCTTCATCCCCTTTTCACATTGTGATGTGGCAGCCTTATGCTAAAGTCCCCTCATCAATCTACCCTATGGCAAGGTAGTTAAAAGTAACATTATGACTATGACAACTCAATTGTCCCAGTTTATTAAAAGGAAAAGCAGAAATATCACACTGACATCAGGTATTCAGAGCCTTTACTTAATACTTAGTCTCTGTTAGCGATTACAGCCTCAAGTCTTCTTGGGTATAACTTGACAAGCTTTGCACACCTGGATTTAGGGATTTTCTGCCATTCTTCTCTGCAGATCCTCTCAAGCTCTGCCTGGCTGGATGGGAACTGCTGGTAGCTATTTTCAGGTCTCTCTAGAATTAGGTTAAACATAGTGCCTTGAGGCATTCAAGGACATTCAAGTTATCCCTAAGTCACTCCAATGTCGGTGTGGCTGTCTGCTTTGGGTTACTGTCCTGTTAGAAAGTGAACATTTACCCAGTTGGGAGGTCCTGAGCAGTCCCTGGTTTCCTCCCAACATGGCACATAGAAGTTGAGGCTAAACAGTTCAATCTTTCTTTCATCAGACCAGAGAATCTTGTTTCTAGCAATGTGAGAGCCCTTTACATGCTTTCGGCAGCAAAGACTAAGCTAGCTTTAATGCGTCCTTCCCTGAGGAGAGGCTTCAGTGTGACCACTCTGTCATAAAGCTTTAAATTTCACTCATCTCCACAAAGGATCTCCGAAGCTCAGCCACAGTGACCATAAGGTTCTTGGTCACCTCTCTTACCAAGGCTCTTCTCCTCCAAACGTTCAGTTCAGACAGGTGGCCGACTCGAGGCCATCTCGATCCCAGTTGTTCCAAACTCCTTTTGTTTTATAACCTTGCTATTTCTCATACATATATCCCTGGGAAACTAGCTGTAGCCAACCAAGTACAAGAATACTAGAGAGGCTGTCTCCAGTGAAAGAGACTGTTGCTTTTGTGTTGATCTTATTAGATTCTGACACGGCACCACTAAGGATGCAAAAAGTAGCTCCCTGCTTTAATTAAGTGGCTCCTCCTGCTCCTCCTTGAACGCCCAAGTTGAATCTTTATGAGTGCAGGACTGACAGCAAGTCTCCTGCAACTGTGTTTTAGAGAGTTTTGCACAGTGGGCTATTCAAGCTGTAAACTACAAAAGCGTAGACCAAATGTATCCACACACACACACACACACATTAGTATATTCATACTTTCAAGCTCTGTACTAATATTCCTTAGAGGGGGTAATTAACATCTACAAGCCTGGGAATTAGTTAAGGAGACAGAAGAGAAGAGAAAAGAGAGGGAATGAGAGAGAGAGGCAGAGAGAGAAGCTGGATAAAGATGATGCTAATGTTTTCTGATAGAGTACTTTGATGTTCTGCCACCAAATCTTTTTTTTTTTTACTTCACCCAATTTATTCACCAGTAAAACTCCTGCGTGCTGTGTGAATGACAGCTGGCTGCTTTAAGACGCAAAACCATGCACAGTTCATGGCCATGCTGCCAAAGTATGCAGTGTTACTGTTTTGTAAGAGTATGAAAAACTATTTCTAAAAAAGACAAGAAAGAGCAGACCAAAAAAAAAAAAAGCAAAACATGGTTGTGCAGACAGGGGCATAAACATGCGTGTTCATGCAGAGTGAACACAAACAGAGCCATAAAACTGGGTGGTGCTGGTGTGTGTGTCTTTTGGAGGGGAGTGATCTCTGACCTTTTCCCATCACCGACCTGCACCACAAATGTGACAGAGCTAACAAGTCAACAAAGAGCTGCCACACAGATGAGACCTGAATAGCATTTCTCACTACATCTGAAAAAGGAAAAGCTGACTTAGGAGTAAGTTTTTCCAATTAAAATGAATGCCATGAACAGTGGGTCCACTTTATTACATATGAAATAACTGATAATGCTAGCAAATAGTTTACAAAGACACAGCTAAATCACTTTAATCCTTGATTCTGCCTTTAAATCTATTTTCTTCTTCACTGTGTCATTTCATTTATTTCTACAATCACTTCTTCCAGTTAATCGAGTGACAGTGTCTTTACTGAGGTTGAGCAGTGTAGAGATGGACCTTATTTTGAACATGTTCCAAAGTAAAGCACCTCAACAATAACACAACAATAAAACTAAAGGAGTTTTTCTCCATACCTAACTCTGTCTTTAAAAAGTGTTGATGTACCATACAAGCATCAGGATCAGTGGTCTGACCCATTCCAGCAGCTCACCTGAACAGGTTCTCCGCTCCGGCTCTCATGCGCATCTCCTTGTTGATCTGCTGGTTGATGCGAGCTCGTCGATGCTGCAGTTTACTGCGCTGTGTCTGGGCAAAAGGATCACAACCCTGCAAAGAAAATGAAGAAATAGAAGAAACAAAGGAATTGAGGCATAAAGAATTGTAATAGCAAATCTGACCATTTCATTTTTCTGTTTCTGCATCAGGTGGTATGACTTGATGCTGAGGCAGCTGACAAGTGTACTGTATTGGCCCAATCGAGGACAACCCTGACTGTAAATGTTTTGTCACATATAAATTAAAGCTAATCAATAGAGAAAAAAAATAAAATCAGAAAAATAGTTTGAATTGAGTACTAGATTTGTCCATTCCATTTTAAAAGACAATCAAGACCATATACACTGTGTATACCGTTCACATATGCAGGTATGATGAAAGGTGTAAAGTGCATGTAGTCTTTTTACTAGGTAACATGAATACTATTGTTTTCTGTGTGTTGCTTCAGCTGTCTGCATTTAATTCATAAAGGTTACTGGTGGTATTAAAGTGCAGGCTGGACAGAGGGGTTAGTTCAGAGCAAAAAGTCAATTCTGGACAGGACAGCATGCCAGAGATGATGGAGATGTCAAAGAGCATGTCAAAGATTTAGGGAAATTAACAGCCCAGGAGAGAAGAGCATTGTGAATGCTTAATATGATAATACTTTGCCATGGTACAGCAAGAGAACCTTCTCCCAGCTGGATAATATGTTTAATAGGACTTGGTAATATGTCAGAGCTGTGTATCTGTCTGAAGATTTAACAGCCTCTTAAATCTCACTTCAACGGGCAATTTGCCAAGAACACCAGAGCAGCTTCTCCACAGCCGACTGCTAAACGTCTGCTCACTAAATTCAGCAGTGTGTCATACAATGAACCACACTTTCACACTTAAAGACAAACAGATGTACAGCTACATGACAGACGGAGAGGTTATACTGTCAACATGCTCAATACTCCCTTTCCTTATCCATGTGGCTTTTTCCATCACCTTCTCTCTCCCTCTGCCAGACAAGTTGTTTAGTAAATGGACATTTCTCATTTTCTCACACTCTTTCTTCCTTTATCTTTCTCGTTCCCTCTCACCCAGTTAAGGTGTTTGTTTAGCATGCGCACGTCAAGTAATCCTCAGAGTGCCTGTGTGGATTAGACCTCTGGCCGAGGTCCCACCTCTGCTCTACCATCAGGAGGATAGAGGCTGCTTGACATCTGTGCAGATAAAAGTCTAAAAGCCTGTGTCAAAATCCTTCACTGTACAGGTGACTTTCACTGAACACACACTGTATCTTTGTCACTTGGATAATAGTTTATTCCGCAGTCAAGCAGCAGGAGGTGAAATGCCTTGTTTGTTAACCCGATTTTTTTCATCCATGTTTTCCTCAGGTGCACTGATCATTTTTAGAGAATATAATTATCTATATATTTCCATTTATGCTGCCTGATATATTGACTTTACATGACATGAGATCAGTGCCAGGGCAAATGGAGGTGGAAACTGCTTCAGCTTTTTAAACACACAAGCAATCTCTTAGGATGATTAAAGGATCAGTTGACACAGATTACAAAAACACATATTTTCCCACTTATGATTTGCTGTATCTAGCTGCAGTTTTGTTTTTTATCTGCTGGAATGCTGTGATACCGACCGCTGAGACCTCTGCTACTACCCAAAGTGAATGAAATCAAATTCATGGCGCCTACATTAAAAAAATTACATTTCAAAAATACAATAACAGCAGATCTTTCCAGAAAAACATAATAGCTTCATTCTAGACAAACAGTCCACAACAAGTATGTGGGTTATCCTAAGTAAAGTCGTCATTATGCTTCTGTAGAGATGCACAGCATATCTTTGTTGACCTGCATAGAGGACAGTTTTATGGGGAACCACAGGCTGCAGAGGCTCCGAGTTGAAACGCACAAACCCTAAATTTCAACAACACTTGAGCAGCCCTGAACATAAGCGAGCTGACTTCCCGAACAGACATCTCTGAATGACCACTTCCAGTCTTGATTACAAACAGCTTCAATTCAAACAAATCAGTGCACTTTTCATTCCATCTAACTCCACAATCCAATTTCTGTTCATCTCCAAAGTATGAGGCTGGTTAATACAGGTCAGCATGTCAAAACAGAGGCAAATAAATCTAGCAATACTGGAACACCTAAAGAGCTAAGGAAGAAAACACTAGTTGCTCATTTGTTATTATCACACAACAAGGTGAGAAAATAAGCCAAAAATATTATGGGGAAAAACCACTCCATGCTTACAGATGCCAGTTCAGACCAATTCATGTGTGAAGTGCAGGTTTTATAGGTTTGTTATTATCCCAACTGGTGTGGATGTGTGTTTCTTGCTGATGTTCTGTATAAATAAGGTCCGACAATACGGCAGCAGGAGTTATTCTTGTATACAGTGTATGTAAATTCCAGTCTGTACAGTAACCTTATTCATTATAAGCATTTGTGCACAAACAACACCATAAAGGGTTTTCCCACCTTTCGGATGCTCCCACTGTGGCTGCCATCTGCGGGGAGCGTTAAGGGGATGTCGTCGTCCGACCCACCGTCTGACAGGGACATCTCAAACTCTCTGTGGGGGATAATGCCAATAGTTTTTCTCTCTCAAGAGCCCCCGTGTAGACATACTCGTCATACACTGTGTACTCCAAGCACAACTCTCAAATAACAGCTTCGACGCCAGAAACATGAACGTAAACTTAACGTTAAGTTAGCTAACATTTACCACTTGCCTTGTTTCTCCAGGTTCCTCCATCGTGAAGCAGCGACACCGAGAAGTCCCTACATTTCTCCTAACTTTTTCGCCAACTTTGTCAAATTCCAAGCAAACACCAAACGCCAAGAAAGACACACTAATAGATGAACTTTTCACTCCCGACAACAAACCACCACCTCCTCCACTCGCTTTTTTCCGAGTTGTGTGCAGCTGCAAGAGCTTACTCACTAAGGCGGGCCGCGAATGTAGCTAATGGCCAATCACGATGCAGTCTTTAAGAGCGATAGTCAAATAAACCAATCAAAGGGAGGATTAGGACCGAACGACAGCCCAATCTGACCTATCACAAGTCATTTGAGGCGTCCCCGTGCTCAGCGGGCTGTTGCTATGGTAACGCTAGGGCTGTGGCTTGTGTGTGGGCTCCATGGTGGGCTGTGAAGAGACTGTAAAAGCTCCACCTCTCTGTGAACTGAAAGTACTACTACTACTACTGCTACTACTATTACTAGTACTACTACTACTAATAATGATTTGTTTCAAGCACTGTCTTTATACTTATGATTCCCTCCAGACAATTTTGAAGATACTATATAAAAATATGAATTAAAAAAATGCTTCTTCACTAAGAATGTCAAAATTTATGAATTTATTTTTCAATTCATTAGTTTGAATATATGATTTTATACATGTCATGTTAATTTCATAGGAAGTTATTGTGCATATGTCTGAGTTTTGCTCATGCATGGCTGAAATTATGAACTCATTACAATTTGACATTACAAAAGCAAGAGAATTATGTGTATATGTTAGTGAATTATTATTTCTAAAGGCAGGCCTAATATGCAGCGTAATCTTAGTAGTTTAGATGGTTGTTGGGATGTTAATTTCAGAGATTTTTGTATGGTATTGGGTATCTTGATTTACAACAACGTGTAATATTTTGTAGACTCTTTGTATGTGAAATATCATCAACAAAGTAAGTACAGTCATTGAGTAAATTCACTTGTCTTTGAGTGTAAATCCATGTTTTTATCTTTTTAACTAGATTTTTGTGCTTTCTGCATTTTACTATTTGGTCACTGGGGGGCAGCTTGGTCATTTTTCATAAGGCAGTAAAAGATCATGTTGTGCTTCTACAGTATGATTAAATCACTGTTAAACATACTTTGACTGTTTGATGTTTTATGTGTCAATATATTTGACTTTTCTCAGTTATTATGTAAGATGGAGAAAAAACTGGGGATGAGATTTAACAATTGCTAAGTCAGGATTTTGCTTTCTCCTGTAAAGCTCAACATCATATTGCTCTTAATAGAACTGACCTTTCATAGTCAATCTGAACCTTTCTTCTGCGGAGGTTGCAGACTAAAGCAGCAGAGTCAAAGCCAGACATGCTTTGCGATGAGACTCTCCCGTCTAAACCCTCCTCCTGCAATGAAATCATTATCAAACCAAGTCATGACATTTAATTGATTTTAATTTAGTTTGTAGAACTATTTTCTATTCACACTAACACACAGTCCCACCAGTGTATGAGCCTTTGTGACATTTTCAATCAATCAATAATTTAGCGTGCCTTTGTCAGGCGGTGCACCTGAGTGTGTTCTCTTTCAGCACAAACAATGAGGAGGACCTGCTGTCACAGTGAAACATGTCTCTGTTTAGCTAAAGCTCTCCTGCAAGTCAAGAGGGAACATTGTACATTTTATGAACCTGAAAGGATTAGAATGGAAATAGTAGTTATGGGTATTATTTTAATCACAATGCACACAAAATAAACTTTTGACAAGTTACATGTAGACACAGTTATGGCGTAACAAATGTGAACAATTGTAAACTACACAAGTGGACAGGCAACTAAAGTGCAGCCATCTAGACATACAGTTCATTTCTAATTGTGAAGCCACAGAATATAATGTTATTTTTTTATTTTTTATTTTTTTATTAACACATAAATTGATACAAATAAGCAAAAAAAATGCATAAATAAAAGTGTGATGGAGTGTGACAGAAACCCAAAAGGGCTTATAGCCAAAGAATAGAATGTTATTTTTAACATGCACAGGATGCTAATCGACAGTTAAAATTGATAAATGTATCCATTCAGGTTTCAGTCAGTGAACTAAACATCTACTCAAGACCTTGATTTTTGTACATGTAAGTTAAAGTTCAACAACAACTATTAGCCTCTCATAATGAATAAGCTCAGAGCTGACAACATAGCGAGCAGAATCCATGCCGTCCTCTAGCCTCCGTAACTCAATGCAATCTCTCATTCAGCATTTCTTTTGTTAGTTTTTATTTTAAAATGACATAACAAGACAAGCCATCATCTAGGCCACAAAAAATATTAAATAAATGACAACATCAAATCAATTTTTTAAAGTATCACATTTATCTAAGCATATGAAGTGAGAGTTGACATTGAATTGAAAAAGATATTTTAAGTATTTACATTATTTTTTAGTTATGAGCGTGTTTCAATGGGATTTTGATTGAAGTTTTCTAACACTTGGAACTGCATGTGAATGTTCTGGGTTTGATTCAATCGTCTATATCCACTATGAGCTTTGCCACATGTACAACTTTAGAGAAATAGAGCAGAAATCATGTTGGCTCATGCTAAGCCCTGGATGTAGAAGCAGTGCCGTTGCCAAACAGTGTTGGAGGAATTGTTTTAGGAGAACATTTGTATGCAGGGAGGCAAGTACTGTCATTAAAATGACTAATTCAGCGAAAGAATCAGCAGTGATGCCGTTCTGCATGATACATATCTGAATTCTCTGCAAAAGATAATAGAGATAATATAATAGAGTGTAGGTTGCTGCTCACAGGTTGCTATTTTCTGTAGTGAAGGGAATCTGGAAATTGATAACATGCAGATATTGGAGCCAGAAAGGGCAGAAAGCCATGTGGAAATCAAAGTGGAAATGACAGGCTTATACCTGCAGTCTACATCCGATGAGTCAGAAAGCAAGTTTGTGACTCAAATATTACAAAATGTGGTTTTGTAACAGAAGACTCCCATGTTCCCTAAAATGTGCATCATTATGCAGCTTCCGGTTAGATATGACAATCTGAATGAATGATAGTACAGGCATGCATCATCCTGTCTGCTGGTGGCGAAGGCTCAGAGTGCTCACTGAGTCACAGGACTAGTGAGGCAAGGTGACAGCTCATGGGCTGAAGCTGCTGAGGTGACAGGAGGTCTCACTGAGAGAGCAAGGGGGCAATTTCTGTAACAGATGGTCACCTAAGTGGGCGGGCGGGCTGGTGGTCTTTGCTGCCCTTTCATTAGCTCCTGTGTCAGCCACTTCTTTACCAGGGGAGGCCTCTGACAGGCAAAAACTCCTCTCAGCAGCATGGGTAAGAAGCTGGAGTTTGTCCTCAGGATACAGGATGGCAGAAATACTGAAAGGTGCTTTAAGGTGATGAAAAATTTAAACCACAGCTGCTTGTGATGTGTGCGCTGTCAAATTAGATACATCTTCTGCTGCACATTCTCCTTTTAGCAAAAGACATTTCATCTTGTCTGAAAAGGTGAATTTAAATGACTCCACAAGAGAATGACTATTTGATGCTATTAGAAACTGTTGCTAACTATGTATTTCAAAAATTTGTACTGTCTGATGAAACCATGTCCATCAGATTGAATTAATCTTGTATGTTTATATTGTCCTCTTATTTTCAAATGAAAAGTAACTCTATAGCTTGCTGTGAATGAGGCTGGTATGTAAAGCCATAGACACAGACATACTAAACTTGTCTTGTTCTTCTCTCTACTAGAAATCTGCACCCCAGGGTCATTTCTCTGGCAATTCACTGCATAAATCACTTTTGTATCATGATTTAAAACATAGACAAGCAAAATATTTGACTACATATGCATTTAAAAACACATGTTAAAAAAAGAATCTATGTGTAGTTGAACATTAGGATGTGTTGTAATTGTGTAAATTCTTAAAATCTTTTAAAAGTATTTTAAAATTGTGAAATGTAAGCCATTTTAGAAGGCAGTACAAAAAATTAACTTAGAAATGAAAGATTTAGGATGTAGAGTTTTGAGCTAAATGCAAGTCTGAGTGCCGACATGCTACAATGGTAGCATGCTAATATTTAGCAGGTAGCCTACATTATATTCACCGGGCTGCACAGTGGATCGGTGGTTAGCAGCGTCGCCTCACAGCTAGAAGATCCCCGGTTCTCGTCACTGTTGCCAACTTGGCGACTTTGTCGCTAAATCTGGCGACTTTTCAGGTCCTCTTGGCGACTTTTTTTGTCAAAAGCGACTAGCGACAAATCTAGCGACTTTTTCTGGTGTTGTTGGAGACTTTTTTAGTGTTTGGCGACTCTGACGTGAAAGCACGTATCGGGCTGCAGTCACGATCCTCAACGAGCATCGGGTACCGCTGTGAGCCCCTCCTCCGTCCAAAAGCATTCACAGGCGGTCAGTCTGACGGTAACTTCCCGCAGCAGTCAGATTAAAGGAGACGCTGAACATGTCCCTATCGGTAAATACCACATTTTACCGATGGTCCCTAAACGCCTCACATGCTGGCTACGGTACTGCAGCGTAGCACCAGTTTTACACAGATTTATCAGGTTGAAACCGAGTGATTTTTATCGACTGCGCTGTTTTCTATTAGCTGTTTTCAATGAGCGGATCGCATTTTAAATGTCAGTAGCAGTGGATCATGTTTATATAGACAAAACTGTGATTCCTGTTAAAATGTGAGCCATCAACACTGAATGTTTGGGCTAACGTTTCTTCTTAACTGACTCAGTGGAGATCTCTCTGCTGCACCTGAACACTGTATCACCAGGTGTGTCTCCTCCTCTCTCCTCACTGTTATTTAACATAATCGGCTGTAGATTGTTTCATCAGTGGATCACAGTAACAGTGAAATTGACAGTTTCCACATCAGGCATGTAGAGACCGAGTCAGTGTGGAAGAAACGGAACTATTTCCAACCACAGAAATTTGTGCAGCAGCTCCCTGTGGTGACGGAAGGAACCAGATCAGCTGATGATCTTCATTCACTGGCACGTTAAATTTCAACTGTCAACACACTCTTAAAAAAGGTCATGCATGAAGCCCTATTGTTTGCAGTCTGGAGCCGTGCTATAATAAGATAAATGTAATTAATTTACTGGATTAAGAAATACACATTCCCCGCTGCCACATTCGGTCCGTGGGCCTTGAGTTTGACACGTGGTCTAGACAAAGCATTAGTATTAAAGTTATTTTGAGAAGTGATGGCATATTTCAGTGCCAAAATAAAGAAAAAAGCAAGAATCAACAAGAGAAAGCTCATTTGTAGTTCTAAACATATTTAGGACGTTTTTAAATTACTTTTTGTCTCTTTCACGATGTTATTACTCTCTCCTACAGCTTGTCTTACAATTACATGCAAATACCCGAATATGCAAATTAGGCGATGACGTCATCTAGCGACTTCTAGCGACTTTTAGGACAGCCAATAGCTACTTTCCTTACTGAGGAGTTGGCAACACTGGTTCTCGTCCCGGTTAGGACGCCTGGGATCTTTCTGTGTGGAGTTTGCATGTTCTCCCTGTGCAGGCGTGGGTTCTCACCAGGTACTCTGGCTTCCTCCCACAGTCCAAAAACATGCTGAGGTTAATTGATTATTTCTAAATTGTCCGTAGGTGTGAATGAGAGTGTGCTTGTTTGTATCTATGTGTAGCCCTGTGATAGACTGGCGACCTGTCCAGGGTGTCCCCTGCCTTCGCCCTGAGTCGAGTGGGATAGATTCCAGCCCCCCACGACCCTACAGAGGATTAAGCAGTGTGTAGATAATGGATGGATTACGTTCACCATCTTAGCTTAGCTGGTTAGCACAGCATGCTAATATTTGTTAATTAGCAAAATACAAATTCTAGCTGAACCCGTAAGTCGTTTTGAGGATAGTCTAAAGTGTTGGGCAATTTAAATCTTTTAGCTGATGATGGAAAATGTGAAAAGTGTCAGGATCACCAGAGAGATGATGATCCATCCAGAGGGAGAAACAAATGCTTCACCAAATGTCATGATAAGCCATCCAGTAAATGTTGAGATATTTCAGTCTAGATCAACCAGCATGGCTCAAGACACAAAAGCAGGCTGGTGCGATAGACTGTGCATAGAGATGGACGTGGCCGCTACAAAGCCACCCATCAGTTTGTTAACTCTGAAGCCTCACGTTTGGAATTTTGGTGTCACCATTTTGGCCTTTTGAAACCAGACGTGACAAAGTTTGGACCTGACTAAGAACTGGAGAACACCTCGCACACTCATGCTGTAGCAACCTGCTGGCCTTGCCCTAAAACATACCCTGCTATACTGTCCACTTTAGTGTTCATGTGAGCATAATTTACAAAATGAACATGATGTGGTAGATGCTTTTTAAAAGTGTTAAAACTAGTGACTGAGACATTAAACTCATTGGGAATATGTTTTCCAGTTAATATAATTAGAGTAATTTTCTCATTGACTTCTATATGTTTTTTTTTTACTTTATACATTCACTTCATTACATTTCAGAGGGAAATATTGCACTTTCTACTGCATTACATTTGTCTCACAGCATTACTCACTTATAAAATGAAGATTATCTACCTTGAATTATAAAACACATTTTTAAAACACAGCACACTGTTGAGAATTAAAGTTGTGATTTCCAACCTTTTTGGCTTCTATCAAAAAGTGTTTAGTCAGATTCACATTTCAGAGGACTATCCGTTGCTTCACCCAGTAGTGTTTTTTTCCCACGGCCATGTCTTGTGTTACTTTCTGCCCTCGTGTGTTTTCCCTTCTTTTACATGTCTGTACCGTCCTCATTGGTTTCACCTGTGTCTCTTCATCCAATCAGACGCTGTGTATGTACAGACAGCAACATCTGTCACTGTTGCTGTCAGTTTGTCAGTTTGTTTCATCTATTTAACCCTGTGTCTTCTGAGCTTTTGAAGTCCTTCCTGCACCTTCCAGCCACCTTCTGTTACAGTTTTTTTTTTGCCTTCCTGCCAGTTTTTGTTATCCACCCCACCAGCAAGCTTTATAACCTTTTGTTCATACCTGTTTGCTGTGCATGCTGCATTTGAGTCCTCCTTTCTGAATTACAGAACTGATTTGCTGTCCCTGCATATAAAACTGGATGTTAAGTAGTTCAAAGTAGCTCCACCTGCAGCAGCTACAACAGTAACACACTGCTGACACACTGATGCTTTGCTATGTATCCTCACTAGAGGCCAGACAGGTCTTTTACTCTTGCTGTTAATACACATGTTCTTCCACATAGCTAGGATGTTTCATGCAGAACTTTTACTTGTAACAAAGTATTTTTAAATTGCTGTATTGCTACTTTTACAGCACTAAAGGATCAGAATACCTCTATCACCACTGCATGCTGCGCTCATTAGTATTTTCAGTGCATCTTTGCAGCACAACAGTGGGTCACTGTGTTTAAGAACCTCTCTGACTGGGAGGTAGGTGAGGTAAAGCATACTGTAGAACGCATCCTCAAGGTCGTGCTATTCCAGCTCCATCCACATATTTTGTGGTTTTATGATAAAATGTCCATGCAATGCATCAGTGATGTTCTTGCTGGTTCTGTGATTTGAAATGCCAGTTTAATGCTTTGTTGCTTCAGGAGGATACCACTGAGATAGCATTTCTATTCTGTTGTTCCTTTGACCTTGCAAAGGAATGTCAGACTGCTCTTCTTTGTTACTGTGAATTTTAACTCAGGGGAAGAAAACTGAAATGATAAAACTGTGTCTGATTAATACAAGTTATGGTTGGCATTAAGCAGTGAAGTATGAAGGCGTTCAGGTTCAAAGGCCAGTGTGGTCATATGCATACTTGTCTTCTTGTTAATAAATCCCATGTAAAGAAAACCAACAGCAAACTAACACTGTTGCTTCAAGGTATGAAGTATATGACTGGGAAAGGGTGGATCACATACTCAAGTTTTACTTTACTAATTGAAATATATTCTAAATAAATAGGAAATTACAATTAGACAGATTCATTTTCTGCTCTGTAGGGAGGGCCACCAAGGTGCTGCACCACCAATACCTGTTAAGTTACATAGTTACACAGAATTGATAAGTGCTTCTTTAAACTGAGAGTTATGTGGCATTTAAACATTTGGTACAACAGCTGTAACTTCAGGTTTACATGGTGAAATGATTTGTATTAAAGCCTCTCTGGATAAACCTGTCATTCAAAGTAAACACAGGAAACCTCCGGAATATGGACCAGACTCAGTAAAGAACTCCTAAGCTTATTACACACTTACAGTTTTCCCTATGTAAACCAGTGAGCGCTGATTGCTACCATTTCTTTGGGGTCATCAGGTGGGAACCTCCCTTCACTGGTGTTTCGTCTAGTTGGTCCCACAACACCTCCAGGAGGCTAGACAGTGATCACTGGCATCCCAAAGTCACTCCCCTAATGCCAGCCATCACCACTCCTCAACAGAACACTTATTTCTTTTGCCTTGCCTACACCAGCACAAACAGCACTACCATCAACTCACCAACTGCACATTCATGATATAAATTTGGCAGTGGGACTGGAGTTATGGAGGTGACTTTTTAGCAGCTCAAATAAACCTGGGTCTGACAGAAGATTACACTCTTGTATAAATGCGTGTAAAGACAGTAAGTGGATACACTGATGTGTTAATATGATGCATTTGAAAGTGCCAAGTTTGTGTCTCTGTCGTCCAGGTATGATCCATTTAAAGATTCAGTAGGAAGGTTTTGGATATCTTTGACATTTACACTTCTATTTTGAACCCATTCTATATTGCTTCTTATATTTTGACTCTAATTGAGTAGCATCCCTCTCATTATTTTATTATATAATTCTATTTATTTTGTGTATTTTTTCTTCATGACCCAGATTGTGAACATTTTGACCTATACTTAAGGTGCTTTTTCCTGTCACTTTAGATGTTTCCAGTATTAGTACACAGATGAAGGCTGTTTAGAACTCTGATCTTGTTTCTTAACTTGTCCGTTTTATGGTTTGGTTTGACATACGACACACAGACTTTGTTTTTGTTTGAGCTGTTTTAATACAAATGCTGGTGACAATTGAAATAAAGAGTACCTGAAATATATATAAACAAGAAATATACATAAGTACCACTGATAACGTATGGATTCTTTTACATGTAGGAAATCTAGGTATCACACAGATTCCTCAGAAACTGCACAGGGTACTCTATAAATATAAAACACTGATATCGTATAGATCCTTCCGTAAGTAGAAGGTACTGATATTGAAACAGATGAAATTGCACATATTCAGATGTAGAATTGTTTTTTTTTTCATTATACAGTCTTCTAAATGTAAAAAATATATATTTATAATGCACAGGTTTGAATGCATTAATGTTGCACTCGATAGAAAGCATAACCTTACAGGGTCTAAATTTGTATACACTCAATACCAAACATAGTTGTATATAATTAATAGTATTGCTTTTAATATGTTGCTTTAATTTCATCAAGTGAATAGGGTGTGTCTTTTGCAGTGTGACTAGCATGATATGGACAGTGATGGATGCGTCAGCTGCTGCAGGATGGAAGGATGCTTCAATAATTGCCTTTGTATTATCTTGTTCCCCCATAATCCTTAAAGACAAAGACCAGACCTTCTGTTGTTCTCATTTTTGTGCACACACAAGTTTTGTTTTTCTTCTGTAGCAAAAAGATCTGTATCCTTAACTAGTTTTAGTTAATAAAGTCTTTTTTCATTTTGTGATGGAAATAACTAAGTGCCCCATAACTTCCATTTCCATGTGGGGAATCCTGCTGCTCCTGAATGTCCACTAGGTGGCACTGATCCGTTAGTTATTTTATTAGGACGTGTGCTGCAGTGACTCCTAATGTTGCCCGGAGATTAACTAATAGTAATCTAAATCTGACGTGAACCATCCGTCTTAGTTTATTCTTTTCCATAGTCACATTACACTGAGGACATCATGCTGTGTTCATGTTCATCAAATCTGATCTAAATTAGCTGCTTATTATTTAGACGTGTTTTATTCTTTGTAGTACACTTACTTGTAGCTTTGAGTTGTGAAGGTAACAACATTTACAGCATAAACTTAGGTCTCTGCTTTTTGTTGATGACCTGGTTCTGTTGGCTTCATCAGACTACAAACTTCAGCGCGCACTGAGCTCTGGGTATTGACAAAATAATGCGATTGTGGATACAAGTGGCCAAAATTAGTTTTCCTCTCTACTTTTGGAATGAGGCTGAAAGTTTTTCTTTTTCATAAAGCTTATAGTTTGCCCTGAACCTTAGTGATGCTGCTAAATGCCTAGGCTGCTACTGTTAATGGAGGTTTTACAGGAAGCTCCCTTATTCAGCCTCTATATATTTATACGCCAACATCCATGTCATTTTTGTCCAGGTATCTCTGGATCTGGAACTACAGGTTTCTGATCTGCAGTTTTTGACCTCACCTAGTCCAGAGGCATTATTTTCTGATGCATTGTTTGTTTTCTATCTGCTATCCTGTTCTTTATCATCTGTGCCCTCACTCCAACCGGGGGAGCAGATAGCCACCCTACCTGAGCCTGGGTCTGTCAGACATGTCTTCCTAGTAAAAGCGAGTTTGTCCTCCCCACTGCAGCCAAATGCTGCTCTAAGGGACTTCAAAGTAAAATCTGGATTTGTTGGATAGTTTTGTATGGTCCTCATCGTGTGTTATGAATTTGAAGAGAGAATGTATCCTTGTATTGTTCTATTTTGATTTGTGTCATTGGGTATTTCATGTTTATTGTTGTTGCCTTGGGATTTTGCATTTGTCTTTATCACTTATATCATATTTTTAGAAAGATTTTCTTTCCATATAAGTAAGGTTTTCAAGGCCAAGGATGACCTTAAACAGCAGAAATGTGCAAATATCAGGAGGTTCAGTAAAAGGGTGTAATACAGTTGTGGTCAAAAGTTTACATACACTTGTAAAGAACATGACGTCATGGCTCTCTGAGTTTCCACTTATTTCTACAACTCTGATTTTTCTCTCATAGACTGATTGGAACAGATACTTCTTTGTCACAAAAACATTCATGAAGTTTGCTTCTTTTATGACTTTATTATGGCTTAACAGAAAAAGTGACCAAATCTGCTGGCTCAAAAATAAACATACAGCAATGTTAATATTTGGCTACATGTCCCTTGGTCATTTCCACTTCCATTAGGGGCTTTTGGTAGCCTTCCACAAGCTTCTGGTTGAATCTTTGACCACTCTTCTTGACAGAATTGGTGCAGTTCAGTTCAATTTGTTGGCTTTCTGACTTGCTTCTTCAGCATTGCCCACATGTTCTCAGTGGGGTTTAAAGTCAGGACTTTGGGAAGGCCATTCTAAAACCTTAATTCTAGCCTGATTTAGCCATTCCATTACCACTTCTGATGTGTGTTTGGGGTCACTGTCCTGTATGAACACCCAACTGTGCCCGAGACCCAACCTTCGGGCTGATGATTTTAGATTATCTTGAAGAATTTGAAGGTAATCCTCCTTCTTCATTATCCCATTTACTCTCTGTAAAGCACCAGTTCCATTGGCAGCAAAACAGCCCCACAGCATAATACTACCACCACCATGCTTGACGGTAGCCATGGTGTTCTTGGGGTGAAAGGCTTCACCTTTTCTCCTCCTAACATATTGCTGGGCATTGTGGCCAAACAGCTGGATTTTTGTTTTGTCTGACCACAGAACTTTCTTCCAGAAGGTCTTATCTTTGTCCATGTGATCAGCAGCAGACTTCAGTTGAGCCTTAAGGTGCCACTTTTGGAGCAAAGGCTTCCTTCTTGCAGGGCAGCCTCTCAGTCCATGGCCATGCTAAACATGCTTGACTGTGGACACTGACACCTTTGTTCCAGCAGCTTCTAATTCTTGGCAGATCTGCTTTTTGGTGCTTCTCGGTTGACTCTTCACCCTCCTGACCAATTTTCTCTCAGCAGCAGGTGATAGCTTGCATCTTCTTCCTGATCATGGCAGTGACTAAACAGTGCCATGCACTTTAAACTTACAAACAACTGTTTGCACTGTTGCTCTTGGGACCTGCAGCTGCTTTGAAATGGCTCCAAGTGACTTTCCTGACTTGTTCAAGTCAATGATTGGCTTTTTCAGATCCGTGCTGAGCTCCTTTGACTTTCCCATTGTAGTGTTTGTGGACATTTGTATCCAATGAGCCTATTTAAATTGCCTCAGAGAAGTCACCAGCTGTAGTTACTCATAATCACTCACAAGAAGTTAAGAGGCCATGCTATGAAGCTCATTTCATTGACACAACACCAAAATTGCTAATTCATGTTGCTGTATGTTTATTTTTGAGCCAGCAGATTTGGTCACTTATTCTGTTAACCCATAATAAAGTCATAAAAGAAGCAAACTTCATGAATGTTTTTTTGTGACAAAGAAGTATGTGTTCCAATCAGTCTATGACAGAAAAATCAGAGTTGTAGAAATAAGTGGAAACTCAAGAGAGCCATGACATTATGTTCTTTACAAGTGTATGTAAACTTTTGACCACAACTGTATGTAAGAAAATAATAGACGAGGACACACTGAACACTTTTTGCCAGTGAGTTTTTAATTCAGTGATTTGAGAGGAATACAGTGATTGATGGCTTCAAGATGATCATTTTCTGAGCCTTTACACTTACCAGTAAATAATCACTGCTGCAGAGTTAAACACAGTTTTATTACATTGCCCTTAAAATAGGTGCACCACCATCTGTATTCAAGGACTTCGCTACTCTATGTCACCTCAAATATGTAGAAGTGTGAGACAGAAATGTAGTTTAGACATCAGTTTTTTGTTGCGACTTCATTCCTTTCCTCTCTACCGTCCTTCAGCATGTCTTCCCATGTGCACATGTTGCGGTTGCTGTGTGTACAGAGGATAATGACCACAGCATGCACAAAAAAATAAGCGCCATTAGCTGTAGCTTTGAGTTGCGTCACAGACTCAGCAGCAGCAGTACATAGCCCTTAACAGTGAGGTAATAATGGTAAACAAAGGCTTCGAGAAAAGCCATTACATGTGACATATTAAACACTGAAAACATGAAAATAAACCAAACATTTTTTGCTTCAGAGGTGTTGCCATGTTTACACACTTAACCAGAAAGGTGAGTACAGACAACAGAACAATGGCTTTGATACTTTCATATTAGTTTTTTTTTGCATTTTGGTGTAACCAGAGCTCTTAAAGGTGGTTTAGCACTTTTTCACATGAAGCTAATAACAGGAAATTAGAAAACAAGTTTATTCTATCATCAGAAAGAGAACCTTTTTGCCCCAAGTAATTACAGCATTATTATACAGGAAAATGAGAAGGCGTCATTTGAGGTGCTTAATACAAATTTTCACCATAATTACAAAAGAAGAAACTTGTCTCACAGCATCAAGGAAAATTAGAAACTGTTGATGTGGTTGTCTTTTATGAAGGTGGAGTGTTTAACCTTGCTACCAGCAATATCACAATAAGCACTGACCAATGCGTGTTGTATATTTAAGGTGATTAAATACTTCCTGTGGTTACAGTGAACTGCATGTCACATTATCAGAGTGGTATTTTCATATTAAAAGCTGAAGGGGTCACTTGAAAAAAGGGTCAGCACGATGAGGACATAAACAAGACAAAAAACACTTTTTTCTCTGAGTGTCTGTTCAAATGAAACTGCAGCCATCCTCTCCAGTCCTCTTAGCAAAAAGGAGTCCATTAACATCTGATGCCACATCAGAAGTCCCCTATGGCCCAACATGACACAGCTGTTACAGCCCACCTGCAGGTGATGAAACAGTGGATAAAGCTTCAACTCATGACAGACTTGTAAATCCACTTTAACAAGAAGAGCAAGCAAGTACGCTGCTTTATTTCTCTCAGGGAAGGTCAGAAGGTCACAGTTAAGTCCCAGAGGGAGTGTCCGGAGGTCGCTGCGGTAACGTCTCATCTATAGTGACCACTATCTCCTCGGCTCTGTTGGAGCTCAGACAGTTGGTGTGGTTCAGAGATATGTAGCTCATTTCCACCAGCCTAGGCCTCTCGCCCAACTCACTCAGTTCATGCATGTTATTGGTGATGCAGCTGATCTCGTTCTTGTTGCGGTTGGTGACTCGACGAGAGCCAAACATCCAGTCTGAAGAGAGACAAAGGGACAGTCATTGTGTTATTAAGAAAGTCATTGTAGACAGAAATGATCAAGAGAGATTTTGCTGAGTGTGGAAAATAGGCAGGTCAATTTACCTAAAGGACTTATTGTTTTTGTGATTCATTTCTGTGTTTTCCTTTTCTGTGTTTCCTGTGTCTCTGTTTGTATCTGGTTGTCTATGTGTAGGATACCTGTCCCTTTTCATTTACTTCCTGTTTTATTTTAAAACTGCCTTTCTTTGTATATTGTTTGTGTTTTTATTTCTGTTCTTTGTCCCTCTCTTTCCTCCCTTTTGATCACCCTTATGAGGTTTTTGTGTTTTTTGTCTTGAGTACCTGCCGTTGGTATCTGCATTTAGATCCTAACTCACCGATCCATGACATTAAGTGTTGTACCAAAAGCTCTATTAACCTTGTATTTTATTTTAAAAATGTTTCAACTGCTGCTGATAATGACTACTGGAACACCATCTCTGCAAGGATTCAGAGCTTGCTTTTTTCACCTATTCTAGCTTTTTAGTTTTGTATAGTCAATATAGTCAGCTGCAGTGTTGTGCCAGTTCATGCTTGAACAGAACCAGTTCAAAGTTCAGTTCACACATATGAAAATGAACTAGTTCACGTTCATAGTTCACTTTAAAAAAAATCTGAACTAAGTTCACAATCCTAAAAATGAACTAGTTCACGTTTGTTTGTTACATTTTTTAAATAGATAAGACACTATATGTTACTCAATAGAACCACGTGCGAACGCCAGTCTGACTTCCGCACTTGTTTTTTCAGACCAGGGGGACACAGTTTGCATAAAAATATGACGTTCTTGCTGTCTGTGTCTTCATTTGTTCATTCATAAAACTTCGCTAGGTCTTCTGCTAAACTGGCTGTGGCATTAGCCATTCTAGACTGTCATCTTTGCTCGCCATAAACTGTTGGAACACCTGAAAACTGCTTTCTCTTGCAAGAGTTTTCAATGAACGTGAACGTGAAAGGTGCATGCCACTCATTCTCGCGAGAGTGAGTGCGTTTGTGTTCACGCTCACGCTCATTATTACCTCCGCCAAGGAGGTGATGTGATGGTGCGTTGGTTTGTTTGTTTGTTTCTTTCTTTCTTTGTTGGTTTACGTTCAAAATAACTGGAAAACTCACGGACGGATTTGGATGAAATTTTCAGGAAATGTGTGAAATGGGACAACGAACAAATGATGAAATTTTCGGACTGATCCGGATCACCGTCTGGGTCCAGGAATTTTTTAATGTAAATGTAACCGGGTGGACAGTTAAATGCAGTTTACTCTAAAAGCCACCAGAGGGCACTCTTGTTTTTGGGGTAACCCCCTCTGACCACATGACATTTTGGGGCTCCATACGACAGACAGTGACAATGACAGAGTTCTCTTTCCTTCCTGAGCGACATACGCACGGTTAGGCCGGCATTCTTATCTCCGGTTGTCTAAGAAGCTGGGAGGCTGTTAGGAGCTGCCGCACTAGAGGCCACGCCTTTTCATTAGTTCGGATGGGGTAAAGGCCGCATTGTCGGTAGGACATTTGAACTGTATGTAATTACATTTGTATCTGTAACATTCAATACGAAACATGTGAATTGGGAGATTGTGTTGGGGGTGGACTGAAGCTCCTTGGTGGACGTATGTGCTCTCTGAATGCTTTTCTAGTTTGAAAACTGATCTGTTTAGTTCAGCGTTCACCAAAAATATGAACGCATTCAGTGAACGCCGTTCATTGAACGCGTTCATGCACAACACTGGTCAGCAGCATGTACAGTATATAGCAGGAGTGAGTACACCCCTGCACAAAATCATTGAAATGTAAACTGATTTAAAATGATGTCATCGCTCAGTAATTTCATTATTTCTAAGTTTGAACAGTATTTCCTGTAATGAACAATCAAACACAAATACTTGAGATGGAATATATTGAAAATACAAGCTGCAAAGTAGAAAATAAATGTGATTAAAACAAATACATCTGTGATCAGAGACATATTTTTATAAATGTAAGAATTCAGTTTTTGATTTTTGAGTGAGTTTTTCAATTTAAAATGATATAATCAAATAAATCAATACAATAAATCAATTTCTTCCCTTCTGTCCTCTTCTTATCTAATAGGATAAAACTCCAAAGCTGCACTGAGTTCTTTATTTTTGATATATTTTTCCTAAATTCCTTACATTATATTTTTCATTTTAAGCCCTGATTATAGGAATTTCACAGGTAGAACTGCAGGACCTTCCCATTAGCAAAGCAATTAAGTCTTGTTTCCACTATGACTATAGCTGATGACATGCCGTCACCCATGTGGCTTTATGGCAGTGGAGGCATAAAGTGTGACTACATACATGCTGGAACATTCACAGGACCAAAACAAGCAAGCTGAGTATTTAGAACATGCACTGAACAAGGCTGCAAAGTGAATCTGACAGAAAGTTATGATGGGTTCAGCCTCTGTAATTCCATTAGAGGCAAAGCACCATAAAATTGTTTCTGGGGGAGATGTCTGCCACACAGCAGCCCCATCATGTGTGGTGGAGCCTTTCTGAATTGGGACACATCAATCATTGTTCTGTCAGATGAGGAGCTGAGATTAAGCCTGACCGTGGTGAGTATGAAGAGAGGGCAGACAGCAGAGCGGAATTCCTCAAAGCCAGAGTCCCTCTTAAAAAGTGCATTCACAGTGCTGGTGCAAAGTGAACTTAAGAGATTTGGCAGAATATGAGTGGGAGCCTGTTTGGATCTATCGATGGTCAATGTACTGACATCCAGTTAAAGTTAAACTCATGTCTTTTAATGATCTCTTTGTCATTTAGAATCTGGTGCAGTTTAACTGTTATGGGTGGCTTTCTGCACTTTGAGCCTGCTGGTAGAGTTACAAGATTTAGCTGACTAAGGAGTTGATCACCAGGATTGGACACTGGGTCAGGACTGGACTGTGGTTTATATAGTGAAGTCTGGAAGCCTTAAGGCATCCAGCTCACTAGAGCAGCCTACTTAATGTCTGTCAGTCTTATGAATACGTCTGCAACAATGCAAGAGTACGAGTGCTGGGTTTAAATCCAAAATACCAGCGCTCTTAACAACATTGCTGGATGTTTAGAAGTTTTTCGACTTTCCTTTTCCCTTCTTAATAAGCCTGGCTAACAGCCTCTCCCAATGTCTAACTGCACCAGGGCTCAGCAGTAAACTCACAGGTTACCGAGCCAAAACTATGAACATACAATCAAAGTCATGATAATCCTGAATTACAGCATGTGTGCTCTCTATTTTCATCCCAGTGCACATTTTCCATAGTTTTTGCTTTTATATGTGCACCACAACATGTTTTGCTTTTTCTGATGTTGCACCATGTCAGAAGAGTGAAGCGTCTTACTTTGACCAGGAGACTCGACAGTGTCTTTGACTTTCCTCTGGTGAGAAGGAAAACGGGCACAGAACACAGATTCTTCACATTTACACCTCAGTTAAATTCCCAGGAGCCCAAACAAGTCATCTGCGTGTTTGTGCAAATGTGTATGTGAGAGTTTTCATATGAAGGTGGGAGGGTCAGGTGAGGGTGGACAGCAGGACAAGCTGACCAGAGGAGGGGGAGGAGCCTGGACGTAGACGTGGATATGGAACAATATTTTAGGAGGATGGAATTGTTCCTACCAATATTTGAGTGAATTTGTTTGTGTTATCTTTAGTGTGCCGTCATATTAGATAGTTCTGATTTGCTCCAGGAGGCTTTGTCCCTGAGACATCCAGTTAAGGCATTCTGGCATTTGATTGGCTGAAAGGGTGGGCTCTATCTCAAGGCTCATGTCACGTACAATCATTGTACTTACTACCAGACACAGAGTAGGCGAGAGCTGATCAGTGCACTGACAACAATAGGGTATCAGGGCTGGCAGTCCATACCTCAAACATGAGTGAAAATGCTGTCTTTCAGAGGACCTACTTCCTTTCCTCTATTGCTTGCACTGCAGAGGTACATCCATCCCAACACCTGAAATGAAAATGTGTTGTGTCGTGTCTCTACCGATGCTGAGAGCAAACCTGCGCCCTTGGGGGGAAGGGTTGGGGTCATGTCTCTGTGGCTAAGCTAAGTGCAGCAGACTATGACCCATGTGGGCTTAGTTTTTTACCTGGTTCACTGGCTTCCCCTCCGTCACCTTCAGCAACGATTGACCTGCCTCCACCTGCAGGCAGTGAGAACAGGCATGTTTGAGACTGAGCACACAGACTCCCTCTGAGTCTCATGAAACCACAAAGACCACTCAGGAAGGCAGACAGATGTCATACGAACACCAGTGGACATGTGTGATAATATGACTGAAGAAGCTCAGGCACAGTGAGGTAGATGCTCAAGAGCAGGCCCGCTGCAGTGTTTACAACTACACAGCAACAATGAAATACAATTTCTGGTTCTTAAAATGCTGCTAAATAATACATGTTGTGTTTCTAACAGGAAATAATGCTATAAAAATAACAACCCATCAGGTTAGGTTTCCACAGAACACTGCTTGACCAGAGGTTTTAGGTGTGTGGTTATATGCATCATCTACCAGCTACATAGAAACTAACATGCTTCAGGGCATAATTCAAGTTTAATAGTTTAATGTTGGTTAGTATTTGTTCTGAAAATCAAAATATCTAAAGCTGTAATTGTATTCCATAAAGAATTTCCAATAAACCCAAATGTACTGTGCTGTCTCAAAGCCTTAAATTCTACACTACAATGTATTTGCACCCCCAAATGTAAAAGTTTGTTAGAGTTTTCCTTAAATTAGCTGCTACAATTCCCAATTTGTTGTATTTTTCCACTACTAAATTTGCTTTAATGACCTGATAACCCCATCAGATTTGGGAGTTGATGTTCCCATGCAAAAAACTCCCAATATATGATGTGTATTTGGCGCCATAATTCCCAAATTTGCTGTAAAACTAAGTATAATGATGATTTTGTTTCCACAACACTGATCTCTAACCACAATCTTGTTACCAACATCCACAAAATGACCTGCAGTGCACCAGATCCCACATCCCACTGGAACTGGTCGTGGTGCCAAGTTTTAAAATGTGTTGTAAATCTAAAACTGGCATTTTTTGATCACATCTTTTATATTTCTTCCAAAAAAATAGATGTGGATTTTGGAGAACTACAGGACCTGGTAACAATTTCAAACAGTTATGATCAATTGAGTTATGATCACAAAATGAATCCAAAGAGCATTTTAAAACAGGACAGAAGGACCCAAAGTGAAACGCTGATGAGTGAAATCTTGTATTTCGATGTGATAAGTTGACTATCAGGTCAAGTCAGCCCTATGAGAGACTGGGTCCTAAAAATAGACTCATTGTTTCGTCCTTTCATTCATTATGTATCCTTCACAGGAAGCTCTTCAAAAATAGAAAAACAGCAGAGCTCCTCTCCATTTCTCATACAGACACTTGCTGATAGTGTAGTTTGTCAGGACGTCTCCCTCACAAGGTCATCGGGCTGATATGAAGCCAGACCTGCTGTACATCTGCATTAGGATCATTTGGGATTTTTGGGAGGAAGGGATGACAAAATACAACCCACTGTTTACTGACTGCAGTCACTTGTCACACATCGTACATATTAATAAAATATCTGTCTGTTGCCATTTCAGGGAGCCTCCAAGCCACTTCATTCATCTAAACTAACATGTTTGGATTCTTGTCAGTTTCAAGCAGCAGTTGTTCCGTTTTAAGACATTAGAACAATGTTGTTGAAATGATGGTTCTCTAAGTGAGCTCCAGGAACGGTCCCTGAAATGGTTCCAGGGGTCCAAATTAGACAGGAAAGGTCAGTCTTACTGATGTGTTACTGCAAGTTACTGTAAGCTGCTGAATGTGTACTCCTGATTGTTGTAATAAAAGATCTGAGCTGAAGTATATTTCTATCACCTTGTCTTTACTGAATGCACACACACACACACACACACACACACACACACACACATTCACAGGGGTCACATACCGACAAAGTCATTAACCACATCTTTAACCAGGTGTCCAACTATCGCGTACGCCACCGCCACCACCACCAGCGCTGCCATGACCAGGTACAGGACCGCCTTGGGCAGCGGCATGGAGTCTCTTGCTGGTGTCCGGTAGTTGGTGTACAGCAGGTCACTCTCCGAATAAGAGTACTGGAAGACGTGTTCCATGCCCGAGGTCTGGTTAGAGTTGAGAGGCGGGTTGCTGGCGCTCATCGCGCCATCCGGCTGCAGGGATGTCACCACGGTGGTCGTCACAGCCTCTGCTTTGTCGATGCTGACCAAGCCCGTAGTTTTATTCATCAGAGGCAATATCTGAGAGAGAAAATAGCTCCAGTCCTTAATGGCACTAGTGTTGCATAAAAACATTGTCTCTGCCATGCAATCACCCCACGAAGGTTTGAAACTGCGGGCTCACCAAGGCGCGGAAAACCCGCTGAAGGCGCAAAAGAAAGACGAACAACACTCTCCAAACTCGCCGTCCTTGAAAGTAATGTGTGTGTTTTATAATCCAACAGGTTTCCTCAGATACCAGAGCTTCCGTCCGACAGGAGCTCATCAGTGCCGATGAAAACTTACCCCTTTGGCACAACGCGTCATTCACTGACAGGCTTTTACGCACGAATTAAAAAGGAATGTAGAGCCTCCAATCTTCGGTGTATTTCCTAAAGTGAAATCAAAACAACGCAGTGTCACAGTCCAACAGGCTGCGATGACATCTGCAAGGAAAGAAACGGGTCGGAAAATCCTCTCGACCTTAAAAAGGCATGAATCTTGGATGGAGCGTTTAAGAATCCGCGACTGTAGCTCCGGTGTCCCCGTGGCTGACGCGCGCACTGATGCCGACAGTTCCACACTGAAGAGCCGTCCTGGTACTGCAGGATGGAGAGGCTGGTCCGATGAGCCTGTTCTCCCTTCCTTCCGACTCCACATGAGGCGATGCTGGAGCCGCAGTCAGAGGTGAGTTCACGCCAGTTTCTTTATTAAGCTTCTGTCTGGTGTTTCGGACCTGCTGGTTTCCCTCAATACTGATAACGTCCAGCTGTGTCTGTTCATGCGATTTAAACTGAGCTCAGATGGGGTAAGATGCCTTTGTGGTCTGACAGGATCTGTTCTTTCAGTACAGCTTAATTTAATGACATCAAGCCTACACAGATGTTAAAACTAGACTTTGAAAAACAAAACTGCCACAAGACAAACCTGAACTGTGTGAAACAGTGACTGATGATCTAACTCTACAGTTGAAGCGTTAATGTATCAATAAAAATCATAAACTAACTGAAATCAATTAATTCAATTAATTCTAACCAATAAACAGAGTGGGAAAATTCCTATAAAAGACAAAGCTCCACATAAACCCTCATTGGATTAAAAAGGCAGGAAACAAACCTAATGATTTCATTCTGTTTGTCACTACAAGCAGACATTTCAAATGACAGTTACTCGATTACTAATGTAAAGAAGAAGAAGAAGATACACTTAGTGTCCCACAGTATCCTGGTATATCCAGGCTTCATGCTTTTGAGGTTTCATGTGGTGAATCTCAATTCTCAGGTAAGCAGATGGGAACCAGAAACTAGAAGTTTAATAAGATCAGTAACTGTCTGTCATCTTTATTGCAGTGAACTAGTGTGCTCACCTTTGACTAGTTAGCACTGAACACAAAGTACAGCTGAGGCCAATGAACAGAGCCAACCCTACCCTATGTACCCTAGGTGAGATTTCATATGGCACCCCCTCCATCGGTGGTTAGAAATCAAATAGCATTGTTTTGTAGTAATATTAACTGGGCATTGCTTTACATTTGAATCAATGTGAGCTTTTCCTTTAATAGTAATAACTATTTTTAATATAATTATATTGAAGGTGAATTTGTTCCATATTTTGTGGCGCACCCTGGAGGCAATGGCGCCCTTAGCATTTGCCTATATTGCCTAAAGGGACAGCCAGCTCTGCCAATGGGGATATTACTGGTTTGCAGATAACTGGTCATAAATCATAGTATTTACACATATAATTATTGATCTGATGATCGATATACATCAGCACACAGTTACACCAAAATGATTCATTCCAAGTCTAATTTTCATAGGTAGTTTTTATTTTCATAATTCTATTCAACTAACAGATTTCTTCTAACTGAAAATGATATAAACAAGTGGCAAAAAAGGTAAGACATTGTGTTAGGTATGTTAATGCTGACTTTGACCTTTTTGAAAATTTTTTACAAAAAATACCACATCCAGAACTTTTAATGTTATTTGAAATTGTTAGAAATTTCTAGGTAAATACAGCTTCTATATCATTCCAAGTGGTCCTGCTAGTTTCTACCATGCTCTACAGCATTCTGATACTATAACTAGAGAACTTCTAATGAAGTAGTTTTTTTACTCAGTTACCAATCAATTGCAAGTCATGGCTAAAAACATCTTAGTGAGCGGCTATTATAGTCTGTTACTGAGAGAGAGTTGTGCATCGTCCTCACAAGACCCAGGAAGGCTATGCAAAGTGTTTTCAAGTACCAGTTGGCCACTAGTCAAAGTATAATCAAAGGGATTTCCACACTATGAAAAATCTCAAAGGGTGTGATAGGAAGCTAAAAGTGACTCCTGCACTGAAAGAGTGGTAGTGTAAGAGGTAGAGGGATCAGCAAAAGACCATTCTAATAAATCTGAGCAGTTCTGTCTTAATCAGACACTCCAGCACACACTGAACAAGACTGATCTCCATTGGATGGAGACCAACATGGATTCCACAAAGCTCACTTAGCCCTTAGCTCACCTGAACAAAGACGAAAGCTCAGCCAGATCTGTGGCTGGCTGTGAAGAAAATCAAGCTGTTTGAACACAGGGACATGCTTTTGTTTGGTGAAAGAAAAGAGCAGCACTCAACCTCAAGAACACTATCCTTACAGTCAAGCAAGGTGGTGGGAGTGTGATGGATGCTATTGGGGTGTTTTTCAGCCAATTGTGTGGACAGTCTGGTCAAAGTAAACAGACTAATGAGAAAAGATGACGATTTTAAGATGGTAGAGGAAAACACCAGGCAGTCTGCAGAAAAGCTTACCTTGTGTAGCAGTGGACCGTCCAACCAGGCAATAATCTGAAACATACAGTCAAAGTGATGAAGAAATGGTTAACAGAAAACAGTATCAACAGAGTCCAGACCTGAATTCCATCAATAATCTGTAAAGGAACTGAAGACCAGAGTAATAGTAAGGAAGCCCTCAACCTCATAGACCTGGAGATCATCACAAAGAGGAGTAAGACAGAAAGACTGTTAGCTGTGAAGGTGATTAAAGCCCATCCTGGAGGCAACATGGATGTCTGAATCTAATTTCATGACAATCAATTCAATAGGTGTGGAAAAATTTCACTCCAAACTACTTCATGGGGCCAGTAAAGGAAAAGTCAGGGTGTCACCGAAGTCAGTGGAAAGTGTATGGCTGTGTATGTGATTGTTAAATGAGGAGAGATAACATGGAGGTGTCAGTATTTATTGGCATAGCAAGGATTTCATTGACAATAAGACTCGGACAAAAAGCTCACCCAATTAAGAAAGGAGACCAGACCACATCCCTAGGGTGGAGACACTGACTGTGGTGGAGGTCTAAAAGGCAAGACAGATTAATTTGTATAGAACACTTTATACGCAAAGTCTAAAGTGTTTAACATAGTGCATTAAAATGCTTTAAAAGACAGACAGAATGGCAGAACCCAACCCTTAACAGGGACTCAAGGAACACTGGCAATGAATGATCAAGTCTAATGACTTAAAAAACTGTGATGGAGGGATTTTGGGAGGGCAGAAGTGACAGAGAAAAAAGAGAACATCCAAAATATAGTACATCCATAGAGGGAAAAAAGTTTCCTTCGAAGCAGATTTCAGTCTGAAGCAAAAGTGTAGAAAGACTGACTGACTTAAATCACTGATGTACAGTTGAAGATAGTTTTTCAAGCTACTTGGCAGGAAGGTTCATGTGCATCTCAGAGAAGTTATCACAATTGTTCCTTGGTCCTTGGTTCCATTCCTGTGTGTTTGTCAGGTGACTGCATTGGCTCAAAACACAGATTTGATGCATTTTTGTCTAACTATGACACAAGAACACTGTTGTTGTCTACAAGACACATAGTGGGACAGTGATCCAGTAGAGAGATATCTGCATGCACTGGTGTTTTGATCTGAGCGCTGTCAGTTATCTCTGTGATGTTCCCTGTACCTCTGTGGATCTGAGCTCTGTCTGTTTCTTCCTTCCTTCTCTTTCCCTGGGAAGATGAACCAGACTCAATTAAGATCACATCAGCCGTTCAAAGATCGGCTCAGAGGAAATGTATTGGGCTCACTGACCCTTAAATCAATCATGGCATCCAGTGAGTCACTGCAGACGCCACTGTGGCTTTCAGAGGTTCAGCTGTCGCAAGTGAAGAGGATGTTTTTTTAACGTTTTTTTAGCATCAACCATCAACATTCTCAAAGTGGATGTCATCTTCATGCAGCTTTCCTTGTTCACTGGTGCAGATATTATTTTTTTTTTTTATTATTTTTTTTAAATTAATTTTTCTGGGGGAGATTTTTGAAGCTTTTATTGATAGACAGGGTGAAAGGGGGTAGAGAGGAGAGAGACGTGCAGCAAAGGGTTGTGAGCTGGACTCAAACTCACGCCTTAGCTCAGTGAGCTATACGGCGGCCCACTGGTGTAGATATTAAACGGAACAATGGTGAAATGAGAATCAACCACACTGAGCACAGACATAAAATAATGGACAAATGTAAAATTAAAACAAGAACAAACTCTAAAATATGTTCATAGATTAGACTGCAGGAACATTATATCTGTTGTTATGTGGGATGAGCAGCCCTGTTTCCAGAAAAATGCATTCCTACACAACTAAACTGCATTGTCAGTTACATTTGGAGGCAGACATAATGTCAGCTGGAATATGTTTCCAGTATGTGTCACATATCACAAATCCCCTTTGCTGTCACTACTTTTCAGCCACCCGATCATACAGTTGCCTGGGTGAAGGGTTTTTGTTGCTGACTTATGCCTCCTTAGGCCAGTGTTATACTTTCTGCATCCATGAGGACACAAGGGTTTAATGATGAAATTTCATCATCTCCCCAAGTACATGAGCGCCTGCATGGATCCCTTCACACATGTCTGTGTGCAGTCCAGAACTTGGCTTTAGTCCAAAGTGCATAGTTTTTCTTTTCTCTTTGACTATGTACTGTAGCTGCCTTTACAAAGTACATACTGTTTCATTCAGTATCATACAATTAGGGCATACAGTCATATTATTGCACTTTATACTTTGACTAATGCAGTCTATAGTGCGACATGAGCTGTCATCTGTCTGTGCAGTCTCAGTGGCTCAAACTTATTTATACTGGCACGAGACAACGTGATGTATGTGACATAACTGTGCAGAGGACTATAGGTCAGAATGACCAGGAAAACATGCTGGCTTGAAAACTGCAACGTAGTTTAGGTCTAAAGTCTAAATAACTTTCTGGCATAGTATTTAGTATGATAGGTTGGGTATTGGAATACAACCTTTGTGTCTATGGACTATGATACAATAGTGCACATGCTCTACAACAGTGTATTCATGGAATAGATAGATATGACTTAATGTGCACATATGCAATGGAGTCTTCCAAGTGGACTTTTCCAAGTGTCCACTAGAAAAGTAGCATAGTAACCACTACACATCAGGTGTTGTCTGTAGCTGTCTGTGTGCATGTACGAGGGAGTATGAGGGCTTTGACAGTCTTTGTGGGTCTTTCAACCTGGAAGCCTTACATACAACGTCATAGTGTTTCATCTTCTTTAAAGACATGAATGAGATTTGCAAATTTAGCCGATTAGGAACATTATGTTTGGACACCAGAGTTGGTGATAAAGTGAAACTTAAATCCCTGCTGTGGCTGGCTGATACATGTCAGATTCAATTTTAAACCCTGACTGATGGATTGGGGATCTTTCAATATATAAGGCAATCAGAGAGAAGTGGCCTGAGACACACTGACCAAGATTCCCAAACTGTCATATAGTCACTCTGTGAAACTACAAGTAGAACAGTGAAAGTGCAAAAAATCAGATATGATTGTATTAGTCTTGGGGCTTAATGAGGCATCCTTAACACAGAGTTCCATCCATCCATTATCTATACACCGTTTTATCCTCTGTAGGGTCGCTGGGGGGCTGGAGTCTATCCCAGCTGACTCAGGTGAAGGCAGGGGACACCCTGGACAGGTCGTCAGTCTATCACAGGGCTACACATAGAGACAAACAACCAAGCACACGCTCATTCACACCTATGGACAATTTAGAATCATCAGTTAACCTCAGCATGTTTAAGACTGTGGGAGGAAGCCGGAATACCCGGTGAGAACCCACACTGCACAGAGAGAACATGCAAACCCAGGCGTCCTAACCGGGACACGAACCTTGGATCTTCCAGCTGTGAGGCGACGCTGCTACCAACCGAGCCACCATGTAGCCCTAACACAGAACTGCCACCTTATCGTGGTGGGGGAGTTTGAGTGCCCGAATGACCCTGGGAGCTATGTTGTCGGGGGCTTTATGCCCCTGGTAGGGTCACCCAAGGCAAACAGGTCTCAGGTGACGGGTCAGACTAGAAGATTTTTGTCTAGTTTTCCCTCTGTTCTTCTTATAAACTCGTGTGTTCTTGGGATCATTATCATGCTTCAATATTCCTCTTCTGCTGAGCTTCTGTTGACTCTAAGTCATGTGGTCTGTCAGTATTTTGGTATATCCACTGGCATTTATGACGCCATCTATAAATATCATCTCCACAGCACCTTTTGTACTCATTTAATCACACTCTTACTTTTCCAGTGTCGGGATTTTGCATTTACTGTAGTCGTCCTGGCCAGGTTCATGTCAAACATGCTGGACTCCATCTGAGCCCAACTGATTTATCTTGGTCTCATCTGACCAAAGAATGTTCTCCCAGTATTCATCAGACTTCTGGTCATTTTCTTTCTGAAAATGTAATCTTGCAGTTTAGTGTCAAAGAGGGCGCAAAGGTGTGTTTCTTGGACATCGTCCAAAGAGGCTGACATTATGCATTGTCCTTCTTACTGTCTGAACTGTCACAGAGACTCTGATTTCCACTGATAACCCCTGTACCAAGTCTGAAGCATCTGCCTGCCTGTTCGTCAGAGCTACATTGTTCAAGTCTCACACTATGTGGTGATGTTTTAGGAGGAGGAGGAGGAGGAGGAGGAGGTCCACTGCAGCTCTGAATAGTGGTACCATGGTTTGATCTATACCCATGACTAGTGGTGCGATTAAAATACTGTTCAACTTAGAGATGATGCAATTGAGGGATAACACAACTTAGAATCATTTGACTTTCAGCTGATAATGTACATGGGTGTACTCACTGTTGAATACTGTATCTCAATCTAAACTGAATTTGTGTAGTAAAGAGATCATTTAACAGCTCGACATTCAGACTGAATTGACATTTCGCTCTCATTTAAGTACTGAGTCTTACAATTTAAACAGAAACTGTACCTAGGTCTGGAACTTACTGGTGACGACTCAGGATTAAAGTGACCGCAGCATGCAGAGCAAATTGTTAATCTGGGGGGAAAATTAATAATTCAAGGAGCAAAAGAAGAGCATAGCTATATGGAACAGTCAAATCAGTTTAAGACAAACCTTTTAGTTTGAGCGAATGATTTATTTTTTTAAAAATCCTCCTGGAATCTACCAGACTCTGTTCAATAAGGAGAGACACACAGGAGACAGAAAGGGGAAAAAGTGGAAGGAGGTGGGGAAAGAGAAACAGGAGCAGAGCACCCTCTCTGTTCCTGTGTTAATCAGCTGAGATTGTGACGGCAGTGGAGGACACTCGTCTGTGATCGAGTCCTGCTGAATAACAAAGAATCTGTGTCTGTGCCGCTCTGGCTTATCTGGCTGCCTGATGAAAATTACCCCTCATACTGGACTCATATACTTTAATCAGATATGACCCGAGCCAGACAAATGCTTGATTCCACCTCTCCGCTCATCCATTCTCTGTATCCTCCGTCCCCTCCCTCCATCCTGCAGGCTGAATTAAGCTCTCTTGTGTCACTCGTCACCCCTCACCCTCCCAGCCAGCGTGGATGAAAAGTCATTTTCTCTCCCTAAACCATCAAGGTCACTCGCTCTTTCTCTCATGTCAGATCCTAATCCTCGGCAACCCTTAGGTAGGCTGAGTCTCCGAGTGGATTCACTTTCAGCACACAGTCTCCGTGATCCTTATCCACAACACTTCGCCCTTTTCCATGACGCTTTCAATTAAATGAGCATCGTAGGCCTCAGTGGCTCTGCTCTTTTGTGCATTTTACAGTTTGTATTTATTATTTCAACAAATGTGGCACATGTGACAGGTGTAGAGAAGTCAGTCCGTAAGAAGTGGCTTTATGGAAAAAATGATTTATTTGCCTCTTGACTATGGAGACTTCTAGGAGCATAACACAGGCCATTGATTTCAATGACCCATGTTAGTCTTAATTATAGTGGGAGTATGTGCACTCAGCAGTGGCCTGAGGACGCTGCAGTGAAGGATTACAAAAAGCCTATAATTTGTTGTAACCTGAGGAGGAAAACTGGGTAAAACAGCTGAAGAAGGAAAACAAAATCACAAACTGAAGATCAAAGTTGTATTAAATACTTATTTCAAATGGCTCTTGACATTCAGAGGCAGTATTTGTACCAACATGAAGGTTCCTCCAGGCTTTGTTATACATTTTTCTCCATATAGTTCAATGTTCACGGCTAAATAAGCAGTCAGGTAAAGAACCGAAACCCTAAAGGTGACTGAAAATCTCCAGTTTCTCCTCAGAACAAGCATGTTTTCAGCTCCACTTGTTTTCAGACATCCACTGAGGTATGTCCATCAACCCTCATGGAATTAGGGAGATGACAACATTTATGCCACGTGGAAAGCATGAACTGACTGACCCAAGGCTTTTTTCATTTTCACTTAAAACAAACACCCACTTTCAGTCAGTAAGCTCCAAGAGGCCAGAGGACCAAACTGAACAACTATGGGCTTCATGGATAAGAAACACTTGAAACGCAATAAGCCTTGTTCTTGAAATTCTCAACTGCAATGAAACAAAAAATGTTGCCTCTGTGTTTGTGCCACGCAGTGCAACCTTCAGACAACAGCAGCCAGCCTGGTGCTGGTGCAGGGACCTCCAGCTGGAAGAGGTGAATATTCAAAATCAGTTTATTGCTTCATGATGATGTAGGAAGTTATTTATACAGGCAAAAATAACATAGCTGCCCCAGAGATCTTTACAATCTGACCACGACACAAGTCCTTCTATCCTTCCTTAGATCAGGAACAAAATAGAGAAAAATCAGCAGGAGCAACAGAAGAGGAGTCCTTCCAGACAAAACGGAAATATCAGTTTTCACTATTGGCAACAGTGATCTGTCTGCTACTTTCCTTTAGTTTTCTTACTATTCATGTCATCTGTAAGAAGACAGTACAATAACATGAAATAAAAACGGCCAATACAGGACACATTTAAATGTCTTTTGTTGTTTGACTTATTGTCTGAACCCCAAAATACAATTTAATATTATAGGAATGCAAGAAACTAGGGCTGCTGTATAGCTTGCTGAGTTAGGGCGTTACAACATGGGCGCAGGTCGTGAGTTCGAGTCCGGCTCACGACCCTGTGCTGCATGTCTCTCTCTCTCTATACCCCCTTTCACCCTGTCTCTCCCCTATCATTAAAATGGAAAAAGTCCCCCAAAAATATATAAAAAAGAAATACATGAAAATAAACTAATGCTCATGTGAGAGGTTGTAACATCTATATTAGCCGTTTTTGTTAAACATTTGCCTTAATTATCCAACAGTTATGGAAACCAGCTATTGATCAATCAACTAAACATCTAGGATATAAAATATCCTAAAATAAAAAACAGAGCCTTGCAGAGATACTAAATAAATGTTGCCGCTCTTTGCAGTTTGACTTTTGAGTTTAGAATAGCAGAGAAACTGAATTTAAAGGGGGTATCCTGTAGTAGTAACACAAACAGACGTGTTGTCTGCTGCCCTCAATTTGAAACTATTTAAATCTCAATAATATTCTTGGATCTTGCCCGAGTTTTTCTTTTTAAAACCAGCTTTGTAGCTCACACTCCTGAGTCATCTGGAGGTTTTCTGTGTAAACATGTCAGGAAGAGGTCTACCTTCATCTGCTCCCTCATTCCTCCTTGTATATTCTGCAGGTAAATAGGACACTGGGCTATATTGATTTTCCACCAGTGAAATGAAATTTGCTCCGTGTGTTTTGAGGCGTTCTATCAAATCCACCGCATCCTCTTCAAACTGGAGGTCAAAAGGACACCTGACGTCCAAACTCGTGTTTACACTGAAGCCAGCTCTAAAATGCACAAGCACATGGAAATAACAAAACAACAGAGAGGCGGAGGTTAATGAATTCTGATGTCAGCTTTATGAAGTTGTATTTTTTTAGCTCAGCTTCAGAACTTTAATCTCTCAAAGGATTTGCATCTTTGGGTTATTTTCTTTTCATGACCAGTAAACACCAGTGTCATTCTGCTACCTTAAAACCTGGCAGCCTGAATGCTTTTTTAAAATTAATTACCTATATGATCAAATAATTGAATCCTACCTATAGCATCATCAATTATCAAATCATTACTAACCACATGTAATGACACTATAACTAATAAATGTGATTTTTAAACAGAGGCACTCTGAAATGGTTTGGGGAACTTTGTTCAAGGGGTCCTTCAGCCGGTAACCACCAACCAATCAGAAACCAGAGTTTTACATAGCTTCAAAACATGGGTACAATGTCATACGAAATAGTTTTGACAAATATGTTTTAAATTGAATGTAATTTGCTGCATGAATTCAGTTCAGTGGCAACGTTTTGTTTAAGTCAGGAAAACATTATGTACTTCGCCGTCAGTGGAAGTTTGGGTTGTGAAAAAGAACAGTGCTTTGACACCAGAGGCGAGGCTTATCCTTCAGTTCCCTGTGTGTGGTTCTGTTTAGGTGACTATCGTCGGACTAACCGATATAGACTTTGTGTTTAAGTCTGCCATTTCCCTCATGCATTCCACGTGCCTTTCTCCTCCCCTTCCACTATCTGTTTGTTATGGTTTTAAGAACCCCCCCTAGCCACAGAACACAACCTCAACCCAGCAGACATGCTTGTAACTGCAGGTTTTGCCCTTATAATGACAGTTCTCATCTCACTTCATGAAAATGCTCCCCTGAAACAATTCCCTGTTAGTATTTTCCAAGAGTACAATCACTGCATGCTGGGTTCTGCTTCCCCCAAGATGACTGTGATTGGCTGAAAAAATACAAACAAGCCAAAGCATTTTTATCTCTAATAGCAGAATGTTAGTGAGGTTCAGCTGGACCTTTCTGCAATGCTGACACAGTGACTATGTGAGACTAATATGCCGCATGATCTTGATTGGAGGATCTTGGGTGCGCAAGTGAATTAGCGGCAGGAAGGAACTAAAGCATCACGCTCCAATGCGCGCACACACACACACACACACACACACACACACACAGAGCAGAGAGGACACAACAGGGAAACTAAAAACACAGATGAGGGGAAAACAGCAGAAACACAAAGTGAGGGAGAGACATGAGCATGAAGGAAACAGCCACACAAATGTCTGCAAATGCATGTTCACCTACATGCAGCTCCAATCCTGACTCCTAGTAATTACATTTATCCACCCCTCCATCAGCTATTCCTGCTTTATCCTGTGAAGAGTGCGGGGGCCTTCAGCCTATCCCAGCTGACATTGAGCGAGAGGCAGGGTTCACCCCTGACAGGCTGTCAGTTCATCACAGGGCCAACACAAAGAGGCAGTCACCATGCACACTCACACTCACACCTTCGACTCATTTAGGAGCACCAGTTACCATACACACACACACACGTCTTTGTACACTGGGAGGAAGCCGGAGCACCCATAAAAAACCCACACTGGCACAGGGAGAACGAGCAGGTTCACCACTGACAGGCCCTAAGGACCAGCAGGTTTAAACCCAGAAAGTTCTTGCTCTGAAGCAGCAGTGCTTAACACTGCACTTCTGTACCATCCATGATCACATTATTATATTACTTAAATATTACTAAGCTCCATTGTGGAGGCAAAAGCAATGTCTTGTTTGTAGTTTTAGTTGCAACCTGAGTGCTCTCTATACATAGGTTTAGGCCACCAAGGAACTCTGGTGAAGATTTGGTTAAGACGTCGTAGCCTCTTTTTGTTCCCCTTGAAACAGGCTGTATGCTGCACATTAGCAGTATATATATGTAATTTGGTTACAGCCTTCATGCAGAAAAATCCAATCAGTTTCCCTAAATGTGTTTGTTGTTGTCAGTTAGCCTACCACTTCTTTGGGGACACTTTAGCTCTCATTTATCTTACAATGGCCAAAAAACACAAATTTTTGTGTTTTTTGTTCAAGGGGAACAAAAATTCCCCTTGAAGGACATGTCAAGGACAAACTTGACATGTCCTTGACAGGCGAGGACATGTCAAGGACTAACATGTGCTGTTAGTCCTTGAGGGTGAAATGAAGCCCCTGCTCGTTCACTGCCCAAGTGAAATTAATGAATCAATTAAACTGTACAAGAACAAATCAATTTGTATTCCAACCTATAGACTTATTTATAGTCCGGAAGCATGTCCATCGTGACTGTGCTCATTTGCGTCTTTGTGACAGCACATGTCAGCTCTGAACAGCTACAGGTGACACAGAATCTGGATTTAACTCCCATGATCATTATCCTCTGACATGACGAGCAGCGGCTATTTCCATTGCATTAATCACATCAGAGAGATCCCCGTTCAGTAGGAGATTAATTTAAAAAATGGACTTCACTGTTTATATTATGATCTTAATATTCCAAATGGAAAAAGAAAGGTGTACATAAATTTAGGAAGTGAATTGTGCTTATTTTTTTTATCTGTCAGACTGTTGTGTTTATGAGTCTGAAGTGTGAAAGCTGCATTTTCAGTTGAGATATTTCTTTGTTTTGGACCAACAGGTCCCTCTGTCCCGCTGAGGGCAACTGTTTTCACTTGTACTAAGTGGGCTTTTAATGTGGGGAACCAGCTGACATTCAGTAAAGACTGACTCCCTGTTCACCTTTGAAATTCTGGATCACTGTGAGCACCTTCGACCCCACACCAGCTGCTGTGGCTGCCTCGGCATAAGAAGAAAACACATTGATCACAGCAGAGCCTCGGCCTGTTTAAACTATATGAAATGACCCTCTGTGATGTGATACTTTTACACGTCAAACTAATTTTAACCACATCTTAATAATATTAACAGTTCAGTTGCACGCCGACATCCAATAAACCAAGATATGATTGAAATATAAAATATGTAGGAATGTATTTCTTCATTTCATTTGGAAAAAACTGCCTTAAAGCTGGGGTAAAAACATGCCAGCATTAAATACACGTGTAAAAAACTTGCACAGATCTAAAAAGCTAACCCAATTTAGAGGTGCTTTAAACCTGCAACTGTCACGTTAAAACTAGGAAACCAGGTGCAGATAGAACTCAGCACATGAAAATCAGTACAAAAGTGTTTATTTACAAAGTGCAAAATCAAGAGGTAATACGTGCACCAGGAACTGGAAGTACATGAACCAGGAAGGGGAAGTGGAGTGGGGAGTGTTGTGGGACTTTCCATTGAACAAAATGGCGCCCAGGTTGAAGCCAAGTTCATGATGGCAGATGAGGAAAAAGATAAAGAGTGACTTCCAAGGAAAGGGAGAGGTTTAACTTTTGATACGGTTAGCTCATGACCGAATATTAATAATTCAAACGAGATGATCGTTGAGACTTTGTGATTGGTTTTTAAGAAATATGGGTTGGGGTCTCACAGGCAAAGGGGGAGAGTTTAGGAGAGTTTGTGAAAGCACATAAGCCGGTTCAGTCCTTTGTTTGGGAGTTAAAATCTCGAGATTTTAGATTTTGCTCATGTTTATGCTCAACTTCTGTATTGAATAAACATTATTCTCATCAAACTGAAGACTGCTTGAAGACTCTTTCATGAAACTTTTTGAAGAACTCCAATTCGATGATCCAGAAGAGATTTTCTGACTACGTGTTTTGACTAAGCTGCCAGCTCATCACTGGCCCCTGGTCAGCAGAATAAGTCACAACAGGAGCACGACTGATGTAGAACTACTAACGCTAATAAACAAATAATTGCAAACTAGTTTCACAAGTACAAGGTTCAGCAAACTCAAAACTACAAACAGCAGAGTGATAGTAAGCAGGAACTGACAACTAGTCAGACAAAGGGAGCTAGGCACGAGGTAAGGCCTTTGGAATGGAAACAAGGGAACTGACCAAAACTGAGTCATACAGGGCAAAGAAACCTATCAGGCTTATGCTACAGGACAGGACCACACACTGCTGCAAACTAACAACGTCCACCACAACATAAAATGCTACTGCTAGGCTCAGACATAGCTGGCAAGCCGGGGTAGCGAGACAAATCTGTGGGCCAGGGTGGAGTGTGGAGATGGAATCCAGGAGGCTCATTAAGGCGAGGACAGGCTGAAGACCCAGATGACTGATCCAAGGGAAGGAATCCAGAGAACGCTGAATTGAGCAGAGGTGTGTGCTTGAGGGGAATTTGAGGGTGGCAGAGAAGATCGAGGTAGGGAACCAGTCGTAGCACTAAACAGAGGAAACAGAGGTTAATATCTGGTGAATAAACTAACAGAGTAAGGTGAGCCTGACCTGAGCTGACTGTCTGTGGTCTAGCACAACGGTCCGGAGCTGAATGATGATCTGATTCAGGGTTTTATGGAGCGAAGTGATAATTAGCGACAGGTGACCCGGCCCCCTGTGCAGGGGTCTTCACTCCTGCTAATTAGGCAGCCACCCATGCTCATACTCACACACATCAATAACCCCCAAACATCGGGAGGCTGGAAAGAGTGAGAGACAGAAACTGCCAGCTAAGCAGAGGTAGAGGCAGCGGCCTGGCAGAGGGAGTGTGCCAATAAAGGAGTCCAGTCAGGTGGGGGGCAGCCAGGTTGTGGAGAGCTTTGTAGGTGACGAAATGAATGCGGAAGTGGATTCGCGGTTTCTGAAGGATGAGGGTGATATGATCATGGGTGTGGGAGTGGGTGAGCAGGCGAGCAGCAGAATTCTGGATGTGTTGAAGCTTCTTGAGTGTTCTGGATGATACACCATAGAGAAGACTGTTGCAGTAGTTAAGCATGGATGTGATGAATGCATGGATAAAAGGGGAGGGATGGATGGAGGCAGGCAATATTATTAAAGGTGAAAGAAGGCTGCATGTTTCATTGATGTGCTTGATGTGTTGATCTAAAAATGACGCCTAGATTTCTGATGCGAGGGTGATCGAGCACAGTGAGCTGTTGGCGGTGAGGGAGAAGTTGTAGGTGAGTTTGGAGAGGGATTCTGGACCGATTATGATGGTAAATGGTAAATGGTCTGCACTTATATAGCGCTTTTTCTCTACCTTAGTGGTATCCAAAGCGCTTTACAATGTGTTTCGCATTCACCCATTCACACACACATTCACACACCAACACTGACAGAGCTGCCATGCAAGGCACTAATCTACCATTGAGAGCAACTTGGGGTTCAGTGTCTTGCCCAAGGACACTTCGGCATGTGGAGGGGCCGGGGATCGAACCGCCAACCTTGCGATCAGTGGACAACCTGCTCTACCACCTGAGCCACAGCCGCCATTATGATGATTTTTGTTTAGTCTGAGGAAGTTTGTTTGGAGCCAGGGGTTTATTTCTGTGATGCAGTTGGTGAGGGTTGAGTGGGTGGCAGTGGTGATTGGTTGGGTGAAGATATACAGTTGGATGTCATCGGCAAAACAGTGGAACTAGAGCAAATATAATAATGGTCTCATACTGAACACAAACCATAATCTCCTGGGTGAAGGGCCTGTAACTCATGCCACCCTATTCCTATTTGTCTGTCATCATAGAATATCGATATGGATGGGACTGACATCAAAGGACACCTTGTATGTATTTCTGAGACACCAATGGCTTTGACAGTAAGGCAGTATTTGGTACAATGGAAAGGACAATGAGCTGACACAATAGTGGTGCAAAAATGCTGATAAATACCGGTAGTTGTTTTTGAAGGGCAATATAAGTTATGTACTTTGTTTTTTTGGTTGGAGCACTTGTTATCCAAGAAATTGCATGTGACTGATGGAAAAGATATTTCAGAGCCACTAAATATTTTGAACAAGACTGAAACAGTCATTCTGAGATTTTACAATAAACCGGTAGGAGACATGACACTTTGCTGTATATTTTAACCACATTAGCTACATATTATTACATATTTATATAGGTTTTTTTGATGTGACACATCTGTCAAAAAGACAGTCTAGAATGCAATAGCTTTGTAGAAATAATTATCAGTTCACGAAACTGAAAGCACACATGTCTCTTGGTATTATATCTATTTAAAGTCCATTGCAGCATCCTGTGCTCCCCTGTCACTGACTGCAGTCTGGTGTGTTCTGCTGCTGTCCTTATTGAACGTGACACCGGACAGACACAGATGTTTAACTGAACTTTAATGGGGATTTACCCTTTTTTCAAAATTGGTTCTCAGAGGCTTTTCCGGGACAGCTGAGCTAATTACTCTCAGTGACAAGCAATAAAGTGTGTGAGTTAATGTTCGGATGTGTTTGTCCCACAGCTTGAGCCAGAGGCACAGCACATCTGGCACAGAGAGTTCCCCTCAGCAAGCTTAATGATCCAAACCATTTCTGTTTAATAACTGATCTGTAGCTTTTTTTCCCTCCAGTGGACAACTGATTATAGTTTTAAAAGGCTCTCAGCAGCAGATCTGGCAGCTTTTATGTCTCTCCAGCTTGACGAAAGGAACAAGCACAAGACTCTGTAGACTAATAAAAATGAGTTTATTTTTATTGTGCCATTAAAAAACACAAGGTCAAGACAAGACAGTAGCTACAGGACAAGACACAGACTAACAATCCTGCAACACCCAATATTACACTTCAAACATGACTATCTGTGTTCCATACCATAGGGGCAGTGCACAGTTTGTCACTATGCTAAGCATGGCTGTGATTGACACTGGGGATGGAGTTACATGTGTCCTCACTTTTATTGCGTCACATTCATTCTTTTCATGTAGCCTCATTAAATGTTGTCCTCTGAGTGCTCAGCCGTTTAACTAATGTGGTTCCTCACAAAAGTCACAAACAGACATAACCTGGATAATCAGAATATGTGTATAATTTAGTTGTGTGTGCTTGTGTAACAAGAGAAACATAAATGTGAATTCATATCAGATTTATTCATCGTAACAACCTGCAGACAGCTCTAGTCCATCTCCACACCCATTACTGTGGTTTGAATTACTCATGAACTCAGAGAAACTACTTTCCTGGTTTGGTCTCTCTGCCAGTAGACTGCTGCAGGTGAACTTAAGCAACATTTATTTAAGCACATATTTCACCATCATAGTTCTGATGCTGCCAGATTCCAGACAATCCTCACAGGGTTAATATTCTCATTTTATCTACTATAATATATACGGCAATGCTCCTTGTAGTTCGGGTTAGAGAAAGTGGTGGTGGTCCTGGCAGATAAACTGTGCTTAATATAATCAGGTAAAACAAGCTACTTTGTGAATTGACACTAAAGGTTTGATGGAGGTCATCAAGTACAACATGCACCTAGTTACGTTTTTAAGGGATAAAAGCAGTGCTAATGGGCTTCACGGTCCAGAATTTCAAGCTAAGTCATTTTTATGCTGCCCCAAACCATAAGTACCTGTCAGGACTTTACAGTTGGATGGCAGTATGTATGAGTGGGCTAACCCACATTTCACATGATGGCATAAAATGGATCTTTGTGTTACCATGAAATCTGTCAGGTTCAGAATGCTTGTAGTTTAGCATGGTGTGTTGGGAGTTTGTGGGCCTGATAGGATGAAGGATGAAGCCAGATACTTGCAGACTTGTATAAAAGTGATAAATCATTTTATGACCAAACGTGGGTCAGCCCACATGTGCATACTGCCATCCAGTTGATGCTTTGACAGTATTAGACTGAACTCTGCTTCAGCATTCATCTACAGTGAGCTGTTTTATGTCATATATATAAACAGGGTCACCAAAAACCCCACCAGCAGTAACCGATGCTGTGGCTGGAACCAGCTTGTTGATGAGGCGTCAACGGAGAACAGTGAGAAAACAGCAAAAGATACAACTGAACTGTAAAGGTTTGAGTTATTTGACAATCATAGCAAACACCAGATGCACCTGAAAAACATTGAAGTGCACAAGCCATGTGAAACTTTCTGCTTTCTTGGATCGTTGATGGATATCATAAGTGTAAAATATGCGAATATGACGTTGTGCTTTGTTTTACACCCCAAAACATTTAGTTTAGATTGTGTAATTAGGTTTGATCTCAACAATTAAACCAGGATTTCAAAAGATATTCTCTTTCTATAGTCATGGAACGAAAGACGTACAGAAAAAAGAAGATATATGAAAAGGATCGCAGTTGTAAATTTAGAAAATCAGATGAGGTGAAACAAAGTGCAGTGGCTTCACATTAAACCTGTTGTAACCGATAGAATTCTGATATGTATTTTAACTTCTTATAGACAGATTTGGTGTATTTTTTAGTCCTTTCGGTGGGAGAGGTGGACACAAGGTAAAGTCGCAGAGAGTGACTGCGACCTTTGTGTTCGTCTCAGCTGATAGTAATGCCACTGTGATCAATACCACATTAATGCATTCCCCTTGTGCTCTCTCCTTCCCGTGGACTCCAAGGGTACCTGTCTCAGCCCGCTCAGCAAAGTCACTCTCGTTCTTTAGTCGCCACCGTCATGAATCATTAAACAGTCCATCCCTCTGCTGCTGCTGCCGCTGCATCCGAAACATGTCGGGGGTTTCCCTGACATCAGTGATCGAACTGATTGGATTTCAAATTGTGTGTAACTAAAAGCTTCAGGTACCTTTTTAAAAATCATCTCTAGTGTGAATAGAGACAAATTTGTATTTAATATTAACAACTCTGAGTTTATTTCCTGAGGAAGTAATGTTGTCAAAATGTGTAATGAAGCCAATAAGCTCTAATTACAATCAGGAAAATCTAATCAGCTACACACACGTTACAAAAAAGCCATGCTGCCCTTTAAAAAGTCAGCACCTCCTCTGTCACAGATGTGATAATGGATAATGGAAACCTCCAGCAAATAAGATTGTTCTGAATAGCCCTTCCAGGCTGTCTTTTCCCTGATGAAACACATTTGTTTCTTCTGCTCTCCCTTCCTCAGACGTCCTCGCAGGAAAATGGTCTTTTCACAGCTTCCCCTCAATGTGTCAGAGAGACAGAATCTGCTCTCTGAAAATTTAATTATCACAAATGGTGAGATGGAGGAGCCTGGGCTTGCACAGACAGGGCCGCCCTGTTCAGTTACAGAGGGAGATTCCCCCAACCTCAGCACACGCAGACATGCTGAACCTGCTCAGTGAATGGAGACTGAGCTCTTCTGCCAGCACAGAGGGTGGCACAGTGCCTCAAAGTGTACAACTCCTGCTCTGTCGCTTTGTCCCCAGACTTGTGAGTGATCACATGCATCAAAGGGTGCAACTGACAAAATCCTTAATTTACTGGCCCAGAGATTTACACTGAAATGATCTGCATTTACAGTGCAGTGGAAAAGTATCTATATTCTCCAATTCTTGTTTTGTTTGCATATTTTCCCCACTTCAACGTTTAAGACCATCAAACAAATTTAAATATTAGACAAAGATAACCAAAGTAAACACAAAATGCAGTTTTTAAAGGATGACTTAATCTGCAGCCGTAGACCACAGAGTGTCCCTCGTAGTCGGTGGACAGGACCCAGTAGGGACCAGGAGGGGTGGTAAAGAAGGAGACCTCCAGCTTGGCAGGCTCAGCGGGGTCCCTGACCTTGGCAGAGCCGACGATGGAATTAATGGTTCCGTCTTTGAGCAGCTCCCTGTTAAAGACCCTGAGGACTCCCGGACTCTCCAGGCTGTAAGGGAAAAAAGCTATCCAGACCTACTTGGCCCTGTGTGAAGAAGTAATTACCCCCCTTGTTAAGTCATGAATTAACTATGGCTAATCACATGTTTTTGAAAGCTGAGCTCAATCTCACCAACCACACCCAAGCATGATTACCTCCAGTCCTGTTCAATCAAGAAATCGCTTGAATAGAACCTGTCTGACAAAACGAAGTTGGCCAAAAGATCTAAAGCTGCAACAAAATGGTGGCATCCAAAGAGATTCAAGAACAGATGAGAAATAAAGTCTGACATCTATCAATCAGGGAAGGGTTACAAAGCCATTTTTAAAGCTTTAGGACTCCACGGTGAGAGCCGTGATCCACAAATGGAGAAAACATGGCACAGTGGTGGAATGGTTTAAACAGTATTAAAATCAGTGTTTCAGTGTTGATTTGCCAGTGATGCGGATCAGCAGAGCAACAGAGCAGACCACGGGCACAGTGCTGCCCACCCTACATCGACACAATGAGGAGTGCAGTCAGGACAAATACAATCAAGGAGGACCCCCACAACCCCAGCAATGTTTTTTTTTAGTGGCTGGCTTTGACCAGTGCCTGTGAAATATCGAGATGAACACAAGAAGACTCAGGAAGAGCTTCTTTACTCAAGACTGTGAGCTCTGACCTAAAGTCCAAATCATAGCACCTCATCTCAAAAAGCTACAGCACACTGGAATTATTTTTAACTACATGACTGTTTCTGGGTTTTTTCTTTTATCATGTCTTGTTACTGCACAACCTCGTCTTATCCCTCTCTCCCTCCCTCCTCATCTCCACTCCCAACCCAACCGGTCGAGGCAGATGGCCGCCCTCCTTCCTTACAATGTTTAGTGTTATATGACGACATATGTTGTAAATATGTGCTATATAAATAAAATTGAATTGAACTGAATTGAATCGTCTAACAGTCACTTTTCACTGCACGTGCTGTACGAACATGCAGAAAGAAAAATCTCTTGAATCTGGAATCTTGATATAGTTCACCCTGACATATCTCCCACTAATGTGGCTGTTTTGGCTCTGTGTGTCACACTCAAGTTTTCTCTCTTTATTTCTGTTGAAGAGTTTTCGGGAAATGATGTGACTGTACATGTTCCTGATCTACTAACTGTGTTTCCTTAATACATTCTTATTTTGAAGTATTGCATTAAAAGAAGTTGATGGATACATTATAGTTCTTTAAACTTTCCTTAAAAAAATCTGTTTGCTTGAAGTGTTTTTTGACTTTTTAGAAAAAGAGTGATTGCATTTCATGGGTGATGGAAACACTTTTTTCTATTAAGTTCTTCAACTCTCATGACTCTTCAGCTAGTAATGCTTCTTTCACCGTCTTTGTCATGAGACAACTTGAAACATAAATGAACAACTTTTCCAACAGAAAACAACTCTTCCCCGACTAAAGACATCTCTTTATTTTAGTCTCATAGATGGCAAAGCTTTTTTGTTTCTTCTTGATCTTCAAGGGTTTTTTTTTTTAGCATTTAGCAAACCACAGCCAAACATGACCTTCTAACAACACTACTCAGGCCAGTTTATTTGCATAAAAATAAGTAATGGAAACAAACCTAATTCACATTTTCTTGTTTCTGTTTTTGGGACCTTTTAGAAGTTTGCTACAAATTCACTTAATTCAATTCAATTTTATTTGTATAGTGCATATTTACAACATATGTCATCTCATAGCGCTTTACATAGCAGGAAAAACAGAAAACCCAACAATCAAACCTTGTTTTAGATTCCCTATGAGCAAGCAGTCAGCGACAGTGAAAGGAACCAATAAACCCCATAGGATAGGGAAGGGTGAAAAAAACCTCCGACAGAACCAGGCTCATCTGCCTCGACCGGTTGGGTTGGGAGTGGGGATGAGGGGGGTAGGATAGCAGGAGAGGTTGGGGTGTGGATGGCAAGACAGCAAGTGGTGAGGCCAGGTCTGCAGAAGAGAATAGAGGAGAGACAGAAAATGCAGGTAATGCAGAAAATCAACACCAACACCACAGTGCTTACGCCTGCATTCTTTCTAGCAGTTCAAACAGTTTGCAAAAAATGGAGTCTGATTTTATAGAGGTCTATAGGAAAATGAGCCTACTGATTGCTTGATTTATTACGTTGGTAATCATTTCCCTAATGAGTTGATAGTGTCAATTGTCAGATTCACCATTCACCAATATGCCAACATGGTGACAGCCACATTCCACACTCCAGGCTTCAAAACAGTAGTCCAGAAACCAGTGGGTGATGTCACAGTCACTAGGTGCATCTTGTTTTTAAGTCTTTGTTTTTTTTTTACCATAACCAAGTTGCTTTAGTTGCCTAAACCTGACCAAACTTGGATAGCAGATCAGAGAACCACTCTAAATGATTCATTATGGAAGTACAATCACCTGCACTGTTCCTCAGGTAATGAGGATGTATGAGATGGGACAAGAGCTTTACTGCATCATCTTGATGATTTTATTCATACAATAAATTTGTTTCATTGTTCATAATGTGACTCCAGCTCATTCTCCATAATGATGTCATTCATCACTGTGCAGGACAAGGACTGTTGTTGTTGTGTAGCTATTATGCAACTTTGGTGACTGCAGCAGTTCAGTCCCCTCCAAGTGAGCAGTGAATACGCTCCTCTGGGGCCATAATTCATGTCCTGCCATTTACGGCCTCATCTTTGCAAACGGATGCAGGATAAGGATGGGAGGAAGTAAAACTGGACGCACTGACCAGGATGTCAGTACGGCAAAAAATTATGTTTAGTAATGTGGATTTATTCACAGCAATCCCATTGGTTAAATTTTATTACAGTGACACTGATGAAAATAACTGGCAGCCTCCATGAAACTGTCAGCATCAGTAACAGTGGACATCCTCCTCCCTGCTGGAGCGAGACGACCGACCATTAGCATCTTAATTCGATGCATTTGGTGTTGAGGTGCTGCAGTGTGTGTCTTACTGTGTACATCAGTGCTGTGTGTTGTGGTAACACAGAGTCATGCACCAAAATGAGCAAGCTAAGTGGAAAGATGCTATCAGATGATATTGGGTAAAATATGAAAGCTGGATTGCAGTGGTGGCTCACATTTGTTTTGGAAGTTCTAGATGTTCAAGATCAGGACTTAATGGAGATATAAGTGAGAGAAATCCTGGTCCAAAACCCCTTTTAGACATTCACCCTGTTAGGTTCATCTGATGTACAGTACAGGCCAAAAGTTTGAACACACCTTCTCATTCAATGCGTTCTTTATTTTCATGACTATTTACATTGTAGATTCTCACTGAAGGCATCAAAACTATGAATGAACACATGTGGAGTTATGTACTTAACAAAAAAAGGTGAAATAACTGAAAACATGTTTTATATTCTAGTTTCTTCAAAATAGCCACCCTTTGCTCTGATTACTGCTTTGCACATTCTTGGCATTTTCTCGATGAGCTCATCTGAATAATCAACTGTTTTCAAAGCACTGTTATGTCTGAACATGATCCACGCAGCGATTACATTTGTTTACATGATGTAATGAAATGTCCAGTTATGTTCCCATTAAGAGATGTATAATGTTTAGGAGGCAGGATTGTTCTTCTTCGATCAGTGTACCCTAAGAAGAAAGGAGGTATAAGTCTGAAGTCTACCTCGGTGCTGTCTCTGAGCTGCTATCAGTTCTCCACATCTCCTTTTGTTTTGTGGGGAGGCTGCGGTGAGTAAGAGGGAGGATATTGAGACCGATGGAGTCAGTCTGTCAGGGAGCCCTATCTCACTCTGACAAGGCTTTAAATGGCCGCTTGTCCAAAGGTTGTGGTTTCAATTTTCTTCCTCTCCAATTGGACAAAGTGCTGCTACCCCAACCTGCAGCACCAGATTCCAATCTAAAGCGTAATGAACCGAGGGACTTGACTGTCTCCCTGTGTATGGAGTATGTCTAAGTGTGAGCACATCAACTTCCTTGTCCAGTCATACATTTTGAGTGGAACTTTCTAATTATTCTGGATGAAGAGTTTTTGTCAGCAAAACAATGAGACAATCCCAGTGCAGTAATATATGGGTTTAGATGAATCAGATCCATGTTCAGCCAACAAAATTACAGTTGATATCTTCAGAATGCTTGATTTGATCAACTAAAGCCCAAAAATATTAAGTTTACGATAATGTAGAAAGCAACAAATGCTCATGCATCAAAACTGGAGCCATCAAAGGCTCAAATCAACTTTTTGCCCTCATAACTGAAGGTATCTTTATTAAACACTGTCTGCTGTGACTGCATTGTGTTTTTATGATATTAACAAGTAAACCAGACACATTAGAGCTGAACCTGATCAGCTTAGGAGGGTCTGTACCGGCACAAATACTGATCAGACTGATTCATTTGGTTATTTATTAGTTTTATTACTGCTTGAAAAAAACATCTTCAATAGTTAAAAGCAGTCAATTGAAATGGTTTATGAGTTAGCCAGGTGAATTAATTATTCACAATTTTTGCGTGCTTTTGGAGTGGTTGTTTTGAACCTGATACAATTCATTTGTCTTTTAAACACACAGTGAACTGGACAGCAGAGTGATATGAGGGCAGTCTGGATAGTGTAATTATTTCAGTACTAATTACATATAAAACACAAGTTATAAAAACAGTATTGGCAAACTAACAACCATTACATGAAAAAAAACTATAAACAAAATGAGAAAAGAATTAACACAGATTGAAAACATACACAGAACAATCAGCATTATTAAGACATATGTCCTCATACATGACAAGAGTCCACAATAACACTAGCAGCTCAGTCAGTCTTTACTCTAACGTCTAGCTAAAAGTTAGTATGAGACATGTTTCCACTGCAGAAATGCTCCTAGAAGAGAGGGGAACCAGTTAGTCCAGTCTGAAGGTTCAGGAACTATCAGTGTTGGGTGTACAGCTCACTGATTAACCAAGACGGCCAACGTGTTTGAAAGCTGCAACTGCAAACAAGATGACTAAGTCTATTGAGTTTACCTTCACACAATAACATGGAGCTACAAAATGAACCAACAGCATGTCCACACATTGCCATTTATGCTAAGACACACAAAGCTTTCTGAGACATCAGCTGGTAGGCTCAGTAGGCCGTTATCATACCGTTTAATAGAATGTCTTTATCACTTCATTTAATGATGGTGGAGCACTTGAGCACTCACAGGGATGAATAAATCCACATATGGAGGTTGGTTTGACTAAAGTTGTGTTTTAGATGATGATTGGTTAAGGCTAGCCACCAAAAATACTGAGGTTTAGAAAAGGATCATTATTTAGGTTCAAAAACATCAAAGGCGCTTCAGTAGAAATCAACTGGACTTCTCTTGTAGGCTCTTGAAGATTTTTCACCTCTCATCCAAGAGGCTTCTACAGTTCTGACTCCATTCTCACACCCCACTGTAACATAAATGGTGGGTCATCAGGACCTTAAAGCCCCAGGCTGAGAAAGTTCCTACCAACACAGAGGGAAAGCTTGAAGGAGCATACTCACATTAGGAAAGCACTGAGGAACTGTAGCTACCCCAACTGAGCCTTCATCACATTAACAAAAAGATCTGGTAACACAGCACCACAACAAACAATGAACAAAGGAAGAACATGAGGAACAGCATCGTCATCCCATATGTAACTGGAGTATCTGAAAAACTCTTTTCTCCAAACATAACATCCCGGTGCACTTCAGACCCAGCAACACTCTAAGACAAAAACTAGTTCACCCCAAGGATAAAACACCAATACACAAGCGGACGTCCAAAGCAGCAAGGAGTGCACAGACTTATACATAGGGGAGACTAAACAACAGCTTGACTAGCGTATGGCTCAACACAGCTCCTCAGGACAAGACTCAGCAGTTCAGTGCATGTGAAGGATAAGGGTCATTCCTTTAAGGACAGTAATGTACACATTTTGGACAAGAGGACAGAAGGTTTGAGAGAGAAGTAAAGGAAGTCATCTATGTCAAATTGGAATAGTATTTCTTAACAGAGGAGGCAGTCTGCGACACCACTTATCAGGCACCTATAACGCAGTGATAAGGTCTCTCCCCAAAGAGACCATCATTAATCATCACCATCATTAACATCTTGAGTCACTCCTGACATGGCAGATTCACACCCTTTGTTGTGTAAGCTGGCAGCTCCATCACCATGATTGCTGGAGTGACTATAGATTCTGTAACTCCCCATTAGTCAGTTAGAACTGAAGAAGCCTCTTGGATGAGAGCTGGAACGTCTTCAGAACCTACAAGTCCAGATGATTTCTACTGAAGCTCCTATGATTACCATGACCTGGATGACAGAGAATCTACACAGACATACAACGATCAGGCATAACATTATGACCACCTGCTTAATATTGTGTTGGTCCCCCTTATGTGGTCAAAAATGCTCTGAACCACTGGGCATGGACCAGAGGACCTCTCAGGGTGTCCTATGGGGTCTGGAACCAGGATGTTGGCAGTGGATCCTTTGGGTACTCTGGCTTGTGCAGTGGGGCCTCTGTCAATCCAACTTGTTCCACTGCATCCTGTTGATGCTTGATCAGAATGGGCTTTAGGAAGTTCAAATCAACATCTTGGTCCATTGTCATGTTCTTCAACATGTTCCTGATCATCTTATGTTGTTTCCATGTGGTGGGGTGCATTTTCCTGTGGGGGTAGGCCAGTGACATTTGGGATTTCCATCTGCATGAGGGAGTGTTTGTTGTGGGACAATGTTTATTTGGGTGTCTAAGTCTGATCAACACAGATGTTAAAATCCAAGGTTTTCCATCAGAACACCACATAGTACCAACATGATCAATGTTATTCACTTCACCTGTCAGTGGTCAGAATGTTGAGGCTGATCGGTGAATGTTCAAAAACATCCTTTGGTGATACATACCATTACAAAGCTTGATGTTATATCCAGCACTTATTTACACGACCACAAGGGGTCTACTACTATTATTGGGGTTACCTTCTATTTATTAATGATCCAAATGGATGATAATGTGCCTAATAAGCATAAAAGAAGGTGTAGGAGGTCCCTACTGGTCCATTTGTGAAGGAATAATCTGCATTGGAAAAGGCCATTCAATCAACCGATAACATCTGAATTGGGTGGATATATGATGAAATAAAGTATTGTACAAATCATAATACTTATATTTTTGTCCTGATGATGGCCTGAGATAAAAAATTAGACATCACCAAAGTTGCAGTATATTGAGCGGGGAACAGGAACTTTATGGTCATCATTAAAACACTAGTACCCCCTCCCTCCAACAACACTCCACAAAAGATCGCCTTCATCAACAGCTTGCCACATGAAAGCTTTCTTTTATTTACATTTGGACAGATGTTAAGAATATGAATATCAGTGGGGAATCTTTATGTAAGAAGGTGCTGCTGATGGCTATCAGTTCTTCCGGAAAAGATGAGCAGTCCTGTGATAGTGACAGTGCTGAAGGAGAAATGGAAGCACCGCTTCCCCTCCCTGGCTCTCAGCCCTCAGCTCACAGCTCTGGACTGCAGTAAAAGAGAGTTATATTACTGAAGACCTCCACTCATGTGCTTCATTGACTCTCACCTCTAACACAGTCATAAAAGTCACTCCCACTGAGGTAAATCACTGAGTGCTGGACTGTACAAGTGAACAAAACTTTGTTAATGAAAGGCTCATTTACATAAGAACAGTAAAAGATCAGTATGTTAACTTCAGGAAACAAGGAGTGAAAGCAACAAGCACAAAGTCATCACATAAAAGTGATCTATAAACCAATAAAAGTGTCAGTGAAAACGGAACACTAAACAAGAAGAGAAATCACAGAAGTTCCCAAAGGATGTAGCTTTCTGATGTGGGATGATGAAATGTGAATTTATGAGAACAAGTATTTTTTTAGGGATCAGGTGTTGAAGAAATTCACTTTGCCCCTTTCAGATATGGGACATGGAACATTGCTGGTTTAATCAAGCCATTAAAAGTGACAGCATTCTAGTCATTCACACATAGGTCACTTTACCATTAATGTTTTTCAAGGATGCATTCAGATAAACACACCACAGTGCTGAAAAATGCTGCGGCAATCGTGCAATATATGTCATTCACCCAAAACTAGTCAACAAAGTGATGTATCAAACATAATTCAGTAACAGACTAAGACTAAGCTAATAGCAGTTGATCACAGTATTCAAACACAGCAACTAACAGCCCAGTTTACCTTTGAGCTGGTCAACTGTGACTCTGTGTGACAGTTCACCTGTCTGGTGTAGAGACCTGTAGGTCTACTCAGTATGATCTGCTGTGAAAACCTGCTCTGGACTGATCTGCTCTGCATGCTCTCTAAGGAATCATTTATATTTATAAGAGTTTAATTAAGTTCCCAGCACTGTCATTCCATGTGGAAATGTGCGCAACTCCTTCTCTTTCTAGATGCTCATATTTGGCCAAAAAATGAAATGTCCATAATAATAAACCTTTACTGTGATGAAAACAGACACTAACAGCTTAAAGAATAATGATGCTCACTAATAACGAATGTGACTGAGTCTGGTCCACACTAGATGTTAAGAGGAGCTGAAGTTTGTTTCCTCCAGCTATTTGGAATTTTCGGCTCTGAGTTTAGTTAACATCTACAGCATCAGACAAAGGTAGGAACCTCAAGTGTCTCTAAAAAGAGAGAGAGCTGCACACTTTCATGCACAGAGCCACTTTAGTAACTTCATTAATTAGATAATAATTAAATTATCCCGACATGGAGAAAGGGCCGATCAGGATCTAACAGCAGGTCTCACTGTGAACTTCTTTTCCCCCTCAGACACCTGACACTACTGATCAAGAAATAAATAGAATCACAACAAGTCAAGACAAAACACACCCTTGAAACAGTCAAACTGTCCATCAAAACAAGCTTGTGTCAGGCCTTTTCAGTGATATTTGTATGGAGAGTTGTTTCTTCTATGGTAGTATTTTGATAAATGGTTCTGATTAAGGCACAAATTCTTCCTTGGGATGCTAAAAGGAAACCCAGCTTGATTTTGTGAAGCTGTCATTCCTACAGGTGTTATGTCCTTTGATAGCATGGATGTGCATGTCACAGCAGAAAGTGTAGCATCTTCAACCTTGTTTAACCAACTGACTTTAAAGTGGCAAGGGGCTCTCATGGCTGTTATGGCCCAGATCACACATACCAGACCATCCCTTTGACAAATTTTCAGAATCCTTAATTCGATGAATCCAAAGTCCTGCCTGTGGCAGTGGGGTAGAGTGGTGACTGGTCATTTTAGCAAGGTGATTACAATGATCAACAGAATCAGATGTGGTGTGTTGATTTTGAAGGGCCTTTTAAACAGGACGCGGTCTGCGCTGTGCTCACCGTGAGTACAGCACACTGCTCAGGGGGAGTCGCAGATTAGCAAGCAAAATAAGCGAGTTTAAAAACTTCCATACCAATTGGTGAACTGGAAGGAGTTGACTGATTCATAGCTCTGGATCCAGGCACATTTCACCACACTGTTGGATGAGAATTTGCCATATGTTGCTGTCCCCGCCAGTAGTTCATGACTGCAGATGTTTTCATTAGGTGTCAATCCAGTTTTCTTGCAAACCTTGGTGGGTTTATACTTTCAAGTTCATCATGCTGAGATTCCAAATGTCTTTGCAAACCACTTGGTGCACCTCGAACACATCTGATCACTTTTTCAAGGAGGACACACTTTGCATCTTCATTGTTAATTCTTTAAAAGCATTTTACGCAAAACTACTAGTAACAACACAATGTCTACCAAAAGGCATTGTGTTGTAACTAGCAGCAGGGTGGTAAAGGACTTGCATAAAGCTATTATGTATTTCTGTAGGGATACATTTATTTTGTACACATCCACCTATTTGGTTTATGCTTACAACTGAACTATTTTACCCTGTTATTAAATTTCCTGTTTCCTGGGATCATACACTATTACTGATGTATGGACCGATGGACAACTCAAGAGTGTAATGCCTCCAGCCAGAGCTGTAGTGGTTGAATGGCATAAAAATGATGATGGTTCAGATCTGAGTTTGGGTTGGAAAAATTAAGGGCTGATGTACGGTAAGCCTTCTAGATAATATGGATCAAGAATGTCCTCACGAGCACAGTGACATTACTGCTCATACTGACAATGATAAGATATAAAATACTGCTGCCTACACACAATGCAGCCCCACTTTGATAATGGAGATCAGACCTGAGTGTTACTAATCAATTTTTAAACTCACTGGTCCAATTAATAAATACATGACATCAGATCGCTGAAGTGATAAGCAGACTCACACTCACTGCACTAATAACTGACAAAAGACAATAATATATGTAGGATAGATGAGGACACAGCATCTGGCCCTTTCATGCCTCATTGAGTTGATGGAATACTAATAAAAGCCATATGACAACAGCATACTAAGTGTGCAATTAATATTCTAAAATATTCCTGCACTGCAGGTGGCAGAGACCTGTTCGAGGCTTCCTCGCAGGCAAAGTGACGGCGCTGTCTCTTTGGTAAAGAGGAGTTGTCCTTATTAACCTTTTTCCCCGAGCTGTGTCTCTGACAAACCAGCAGGCTCTGCTGAATGCACAGGGCTGCCTCTTGTTGTCCTGTCGCCTGACAACCGTCCTGACAGCACATAAATAATCTCTCTGCGTTTCTGAACTGAATGGCCACAAGGAACTAATTGATTGATTTGGAGATGAATCCAAGTCCAGAGTGAAATGTTGCTCCGCAGCTAAGTGTTTTTTTAACAACCTGAAGGTGACGATATGTTCAGATTAAGGTCATACAATCTGTTATGTACCAAAGTTAAAAAGCAAACTTTCGTATCCTTTTTCTAAGCCGTGACTATTGCTTTCATTAAGCTGGATGCCAGCATTGTCCTCTCAGCAGCCAGTCGCACCACATGTGTAACTTCAGATTTGACCTAGTTGTTTGCTGAACCATAATTTATGTAAGATTAAATCAAAACAAGTTGCATCACACAAATTAGGAAGGGCTTAGTTGTTACTCCTTATTTATACCTCTAAAAGCTGTGTAGTTGAAATCCAACAAAACAACATGCCTTCTATGAGAATGAAAATGCAGCTTAGGTCCTGATTGGAGTACCTCAATGAGCTAATTGAAAAGTAAAATGTATCAGCCCAGAGCCAGTTGTTGTAGTCTGTAAGAGACAGTAGGCTACAGAACTTGATTTTCATGATGTCCAGCAGACAATGTTTTTAAACTCTTGTCAGTTGACATTAAATGTAACAGTAGATACAATAGATCTGCTTCTGAAACATGATGCTGCACTGTACATCATTGTTTACATTGGTACTTCATGAGTAGATGTCACCACAGATGTTCATTAGTAACTGAGTCACAACTTACTGAAGGCTTAAATAGCTAAAACTAGTGCTGTCAATTGATTAAAAATATTTAATCGCGATTAATCGCATGAATGTCATAGTTAACTCGCCATTAATTGCGAATTAATCACATTTTTTATCTATTCTAAATGTCCCTTGAATTATCATTTTAATACTCTTATCACCATTATCACCTGGTTTTGACGAGGAGGAGGCGGAGAATTCACATCAGCTGTGTGTTTGGCCATCAAGTAGTGTTTCAGACTGGATGTGCTACGATGAGAACTCAGTTCACACTGACAACACACACTAGCTGTGTCTCAATTCAGGGGCTGCATCCTTCTAGGCTGCATTCGTCGGCCGCATACAGTTAGGTCCATAAGTATTTGGACATTGACACAATTTTCAGCATTCCAGCTCTGTACAACACCACAATGGATTTGAAATGAAACAATCAAGATGTGCTTTAAGTGCAGACTTTGAGCTTTAATTTGAGGGTATTTACATCCAAATCAGATGAACGGTGTAGGAATTACAATACATCTTATATGTGCCTCCACCTTTTTAAGGGACCAAAAGTATTTGGACAATTGGCTACTCAGCTGTTCCATGGCCAGGTGTGTGTTATTCCCTCATTATTTCATTTACAAGGAGCAGATAAAAGGCCTGCAGTTCATTTCAAGTGTGGTATATTCATTTGGAATCTGGTGAGGTCATCTCTCAATATGAAGTCCAAAGAGCTGTCACTATCAGTGAAGCAAGCCATCATTAGGCTGAAAAATCAAAATAAACCCATCAGAGAGAAGCAAAAACATTAGGTGTGGCCAAATCAACTGTTTGGTACATTCTTAAAAAGAGAGAACGCACTGGTGAGCTCAGCAACGCCAAAAGACCTGGAAGACCACGGAAAACAAGTGTAGCCGATGACAGATGAATCCTTTCCCTCATTAAGAAAAACTCCTTCACAACAGTTGCCACATCAAGAAAACTCTCCAGGAGGTAGGTGTATCTGTGTCCAAGTCAACAATTAAGAGAAGACTTCACCAGAGGAAATACAGAGGTTTCACCACAAGGTGTAAACCATTGGTGAGCCTCAAAAACAGGAAGGCCACATTAGAGTTTGCCAAGAAACATCTAAAAGAGCCTGTGCAGTTCTGGAACAACATCTTATGGACAGATGAGACAAAGATCAACTTGTACCAGAATGATGGAAAGAGAAGAGTATGGAGAAGGGAAGGAACTGCTCAAGATCCAAAGCATAGCACCTCATCAGTGAAGCATGGTGGTGGTAGTGTAATGGCGTGGGCATGTATGGCTGCCAGTGGAACTGGATCTCTTATATTTATTGATGATGTGACTGCTGACAAGAGCAGCAGAATGAATTCTGAAGTGTTTCTGGCAATATTATCTGCTCATATTCAACCAAATGCTTCAAAACTCATTGGACGGCGCTTCACAATGCAGATGGACAATGACGCGAAGCATACTGCGAAAGCAACCAAAGAGTTTTTAAAGGCAAAGAAGTGGAATGTTCTGCAATGGCCAAGTCAATCACCTGACCTGAATCCAATTGAGCATGCATTTCACTTGCTGAAGACAAAACTGAAGGGAAAATGCCCAAAGAACAAGCAGGAACTGAAGACCGCTGCAGCAGAGGCCTGGCAGAGCATCACCATGGACCAAACCCAGCGTCTGGTGATGTCCATGAGTTCCAGACTACAGGCTGTCATTGACTGCAAAGGATTTACAACAAAGTATTAAAAAGTGACATCTTGATTTATGATTATGTTAGTTTGTCCAAATACTTTTGGTCCCTTAAAAAGGTGGAGGCACATATAAAATGTATTATAATTCCTACACCGTTCATCTGATTTGGATGTAAATACCCTCAAATTAAAGCTCAAAGTCTGCACTTGAAGCACATCTTGATTGTTTCATTTCAAATCCATTGTGGTGTTGTGCAGAGCTGGAATGCTGAAAATTGTGTCAATGTCTAAATACTTATGGACCTAACTGTACGTCACAGCGGTGCGACTAAGGCTGTCCCACTTCATTAAAACTTCAAGACTCCTTCAAATGCAGCCGACGAATGCGTCCTTCTTTTCCATGAATTTCAAGGATGCATCGATGTGTCCTTCGTAGCCCCAAATATCCCAAGATCCATTGCGGGCCGGTGACAGTTCGATCAACAGCTGGAGCTTTAACTGCTGACGGCTGACAGAGAAGATGAATTCATCAGCGACGGAGGATTATAGCTTTAAATATTAGTATTGTGTTACAGTTCACTCTGATAGCTACGATACAAATGTTTTCATCAGTTTTAAGTTATATTTTACTGAGACTGTGGCGACATTCTTTCTGACCACGGCCACCACAAAAACGACTTATTCAATCATAAATATTCATATATTTAATCCTTATTTAAGTTACTATATGGAGAAGAAGTAAAATGGATGTAAATCCTGCTGGAGCTTCTATTGGTGGTGATTCTCTGTAGACCAGTGAAAACATGACTATCTTCACTGTTCTTAGTTTAGTTCCACCAAGTTATCTGATAACATGTTTAACATAAATTATATCTGGTTTCTGTTCAGACAGCATGTATTTAGTGATCCTCATCAAAAACACTCAGCCCAGAGACTGTGGAGGTTTATAATATCTGAAGTTCATATCAGTGGATGTTAACAGATTTAAACCAGCTGTGGACGCTTCTTGTTTCTCAGACAGTTTAGTCCCAAACCACCGGACAGAACAAGACCCTCAAGTCTTTAAGTATATAAAGCATATTAAAAACAAAAATTACAGTTTGGGGATCAAATCCAGTCAAAAATTGGGTAAAATTACACCGTCGTCTCATCCTGATCGTCGGGATGAAAATTTGTTTGTCAGGGTTGCTAGGCAACAAGGAGCGGCGCTATGAGACGTCATGATGTAAGCAGGAAGTTCATCGTGGGCTAGACGGTCTCATTTAACAAACGCTCATGCAGCCTTCTCATGCAGCCTACCCGTCCTTCAAAGGACCCAGCCTTCGAAGGACGGGTAGGCTGGGTCCTTTGAAGGATGCAGCCCCTGAATTGGGACACAGCTACAGATAACTTCGGTCTTGTCAATCGTAGGGCTGGACCCGAATATCTGAATATCCAGATATTCGGGTGTAGAGGTGGTATCCAAATCATAATTTTGAGATCCGAATAGTCGTGTGCATTATGGAAAGAAGGAAAGCTAGTGGGGGCAGTGTGATTTTTGTGGGCAATGTTGTGCCCAAGTATTTCCTGCTGGCCTTAACCTCATTCAGCAGTTCAAGGTGTTGAGTTGTCCTCCAGATTGCCCAGATCTCTGTCCGATCAAGCAATCTGATGTGGGACATTCAATCAATGGTTGCTCCACCTCACAACTTTAACTTAAAGGATCTGCTGTTAACACCTTGGTGCCTGATACCACAGGACACCTTCAGAGGCCTTGTGGAGTCCAGACCTCGTCAGATCGGAGCTGTTTTGTGAGTGGGACCTACATAACCTGACACCAGTGGTTTTTTTATTTTGTCTGTACAGTCTATTAATGGCTCAGAGCAACAGAGTAAACATTACAAACTTTGAGTTAAACCTCAACAATAGCACCTGTTCTCTCCTCCATCCTTTGTGTGCATTTAGACCAGTGAGATCACTGAGCTTAAGACATTCGCTTTTTCTGTCAGCGGGCTTTTTCAATGGTTTTGACGCTGATGTCCTTCAAGTCAGTGTAACTGGGTACAGACTAAACATGACGCATGTGACGTCCACAATTTCTACTCCCTGATCACCACATAGCCTAAAATAGATTCACACCACTTTTAAAGAACATATATATGAGTATAAAAACAAGTCAATGAAAGTGTGTGAGACATGTAAGAATAAAATTATGACAACAAAAAAGATATCAAAAAGGGCTTTTAAGGTGATTTGTGTGGGGTGGTATGCTACAATGCACTGTGTTGTAAAAACTTCTAGTTTAACAAAATATATATTTACTAAGGCTGGTCCGAATAGTAATGTCTGTGCTCCGGATATTCGGATCCAATAATCGTGGAATATTCGAATATTCGGTTCGTGCCACAGTGTCGGCCTCACTCGCCATGCCATGTCGGCTCCTCTTCCATGGTCAGTGGGGGGATTTACGGGGGGATGATTTAGCAATAGTTCCTAGAGCAGAGAAAACCAAAGTTGTATGATGAAAACTACCAGTGGGAAAACAACATCTTGACTGGAAGACTAGGCTGCTGCATTAGACACTTCTTTTAGAATAGATTATAGGAAGGTACAATAATCCAAGAGCAATTAACAATCGAACAAATCAAAACATGAACCAGAGCAGAAAACACACATGATAAACCAAGTGTTAAAATGCTGCACAGACGATTCAGTTTGCTGGGTTACCTGCTCTGCATTGTCTCGCAGGCATGGAAATGCAGGTTAGCTAAAAGAAAGAAATGCATGCATCCGTCACACACTGCCTACATATGTCCATCCAAATGTGTGTTTTTAAAATTATTACTCAACTACCCAGCTGCTGAACGTGCTGTCAGTGTGACCTTTTTACCGTTTTTGGTGAGTCAGACCTAAACATAAACTGACATTTAGTGCCTCTGAACTTGGTTAGTACAATAAACTTTGCATAACAACATTAAGGCAGGTAAAGGGGTTAATTCACTCACCAAGGGACCGCCGTTAGCGTTCATTGCTATGGCCAACTGGCTTCTTGCGCTTCAAGGCGTCGGCTTCACATGACCAGAGGAGCGTAACTTGATTGGCTGGGCGTTGGTTCAACTTAGGTCACAATCAGTTATTTACGTCTAAGTCCCCGGATGTGAACAGCGACTTTTTAACGGCAAATGAACACCTCGAATTTTGAACACCTTGAATTTTGGACACCTTGAATTTTTATGTTTCGAAATCTTTTGACTCTGAATTTTGAACACTGAATTTATTTGGGCACCTCGAATTTTTATGCTTCGAATTTTTACACCTGAAATTTTGACTCTGAATTTAATTTAAGTGACTGAAAGTTTGATGAGCTAAATTCAGACATAAAAAATCAATACAATTATATATCAATACAAAATTCAGATTTGTATTGATATATAATTTCAATACAAAAAAAAAATCTAAGTTAGAAAGTCAACGGTTTTTAAAGTACAAAATCTGATGAGTCTGATTTGCTTCCAAAGACAAAGTCAGGAAAGTACATGTTCCCATTCTGTTTAAAAAAAAGTTGAAAAGACAGGACTTGCTAAACTGTCTGATTTAGAAAAACACATGACAACTCAAAAACATACTCAAAAGGCAAAGCCTTATAACATTTCCACCCAAAGTAAGCTGACATTAATTAGTAAAACAATTGACTCTGCAAAAAAGGCTGAAGCCAGCATGGCACTAGCTATTGCTAAACACTGTTCCATGCTGGCCTGTGGTCACATTGAGGAAGCATGTAAAGCTGCGTTCTTAGACTTCACTGCTGCTACTCACTTTAAAATGCACACGACAAAGTGCACTGAAATGATTAATGGTGTTCTAGCACCGTACTTTCTAAAGAAGTTGGTCGCTGATGTGGGTAATCAGAGATTCAGCCTGCTCCTTGATGAGTCTATAGATGTAAGTGTTCCTAGGTACCTGGGGGTTGTGATAAGGTATTTTAGTGACACCAAACACACAATTGTCTCAACATTTCTGGGGCTTGTTGAGTTGGAGGGAGGAGATGCCAGGTCTATCGCCCGTGCTGTTGCAGCTTTTTTAAAGAAGTGTAGTGTAAAAGTGTAAAAAAGAGAAACTCCTGGGGATAGGCACTGACAATGCCGCCGTTGTGACGGGGATTAACAATGGGGTCCATAAATTGCTGAAGGAGGAGTATGGCTTCAAAGATCTGCTTCTTATTCGCTGTGTGTGCCTCTCTCTGCAGCTTGCTGTTAGTCATGCTTCCAATGACTCCATCCCCCGTAGTGTGGAGTATTTGGCACGGGAGACTTATAACTGGTTTTCAGTGTCTCCAAAGTGCAGGGAGGCCTACAAGGCCCCTACCAAGGTGTGTGCCACACGTTGGCTCTCCATTTAACCAGTGGTTTCACATATTTTGGACCAGTGGGAGGCGCTCAAACCAAAACTGGACCGCTTCTCCAGATCAGTTCCATCAGCTATTTCCTGCCATGTCTGATTGCTGGCTTGCCTGCCCCCCATCTCCAAAGATGCTTCGCCTGCCCAACTCTTGCCTAATCTCCTGTCTCCAATGGTGCTTAGATAAGCTTTGTCAATAGTTTAGTCCGCATTATGATATTGCTAGTTAGTTCATTGGCTTGTAGCCATTTATTCTGTCTGGGAGTTCTTAATTGATTACATGAAGTAGTGTCTGAACTCAACTACTATGTGTTTTGTTGCTTTTCTGTCAGTCAGTATGTTTACCATTTGGTAATTTGTATAGTTTGATTAATATCTCTTGATGCCTATTCTGTCAGTCCAGTTTCAGTTTGTAAGTCTTCACTGTCCTAGCTTGGTATTACCTTGTGTGGGTTAGTGTATGTGTTTGTGGAAATAATCTTTATTGTATTAAAGATCCTTATATTCAGTCTCGCTGTCGTGTCTTATTGCCTTGCACCTGAATCTCTGCACACTATCCGTAACACTCAGAAATCGGATGTCTTTGCAGACCCTGAACTCCATCCTGTATGTCCAATATGGTCTGAAGTTGTCTGGCGTGGCTTATTACCCAGACAAATCCTCTGTATGATATGACATTTAATATTTCTCAAGTTGAATATTTCCATTGTAGCCATATATATGACTCACTGGCCACTTTATTAGGTATACCTTGTTGGTAAAAGGTTTGACCCCTTTTGCCTTCATAACTGTCTTAACTCTTGTCATACTGTGAACAAGGTTCCTCAGAGGTTCTGGTCCATATTGACAAGATGGCATCAGGCAGTTGCTGCAGATTTGTCGGCTACACATCCATGATGCCAACCTCCTGTTCCACCACATCCCAAAGGTGCTCTACTGGACTGAGATCTGGTGACTGTGGAGGCCGTTGGAGTACAGTGAACTCATTGTCATGTTCAAGAAACCAGTTTGAGATGATCTGAGCTTTGTGACATGGTGCATCATGATGCTGGAAGTAGCATCAGAAGATGGGATGTGGTCATAAAGGGATGGACATGGTCAGCAACAATGCTCAGGTAGGCTGTGGTGTTTAAACCATGCTCAGTTGGTACGAAAGGGCTAAAAGTGTGCCAAGAAAACATCCCCCACACCATTACACTAGCAGCAGCCTGAACTGTTGATACAAGGCAGGATGGATCCATGCTTTCGTGTTGTTAACTGCAGTTCTGACCCTAACATCAGCAGAAATCAAGACTCATCAGACCAGGCATTTTTCCAATCTTCTGTTGTCCAGTTCTGGTGAGCCTGTGTGAATTGTAGCCTCAGTTTCCTGTTCTTAGCTGACAGCAGTGGCCCCAGGTGTGGTTTTCTGCTGCTGTAGCCCATCTTCTTCAAGGTTGGACGTGTTGTGTGTTCAGAGATGGTGTTCTGCATTCCTTGGTTGTAACCAGTGGTTCTGTTGCCTTTCTATCATCACCAACCAGTCTGCCCATTCTCCTCTGACCTCTACCATCAACAAGGCATTTTTATCCACACAACTGCCGCTCACTGGATATTTTCTCTTTATCGGACCATCCTCTGTAAACCCTAGAGATGGTTGTCATGAAAATCCCAGTAGATCAGCAGTTTCTGAAATACCAGCCCGTCTGGCACCAACAACCATGTGCCTAATATGGTCTAATTAATGTTTTGATATTTTTTAACATCCATAAAACACTTCAAGTACTCATCTCCTTGCATCACATTTTCCCAAATATAAATACTTAGAGTATAATAAGAATAATAGTCAGTTATTCCGTGGAAGTTTAAACTTTATACCTTTAAAGTTTTGAAATTCCTCAGAAGATTTAAAGCTACCATTGCCTTTATTCTATGAAACAGCTGCCCTTTTTTTTACATCCTTCTCCTCTGAAAGAAAAAGCCACGCAAAATTAAACACCACATATATTTTATCTTTTTGTCTGCAGTTCAGTTGATATTTGTGAACTCCCTCAAAGACAGAATGCAGGGAAGCATGAGGCTTGTGATGTTATCAAGCGACAATTTTGGAGGGGGGCGCTCCTGTGGCAACGTATCATGTGGACTTTAAAAATACTTTATAAACAGGAATTTGGAAAATGGTGGCAGAGCATGGCTGTGCAGGGACTGAATGATATCAAAAAGGAAAAGGTAACATGGAGCAAAGGCCACAGTCACAGTATCCTAATAGAGTTTTTAAATTTCACTGTATTCTGCTTTCACTGTCATCATTCCTCTTCATAACCTCTTCTCTGCAACATCCGAGGATGGCTTTGTTGTGCCACTGCATAGAAAAAGCCTCTGGAGACACGCACACACACCAGCACTCACACATTCATTGTATATGTCTGTCTCCTGAGTATCCTCCAGCAGACAGATAAGAGGCGGCAGAAGAAGCCCAGAAAGGCCCTTTGCCGTCGATGATTGTCAGCTGCAGAAATTCAGACCAGATTTACATCAGTCTGCTGTGAACAGGAACCTTCCTCTGGGCTCCCCCCACCAACATGTTGTTAGTTTAATATTTCTTCATGCCACCTAGGCTGTATCTATATAAGGAAGGTTATAACCTCCATCAAGGAGGTTGTGTTTTTGCCAGCGTTTATCTGTTTGTTTGTTTGTTTGTCTCTCTGTCCATTAGCAACTTTACGTGAAAAGTTATGAACAGATTTTGATGAGATGTTCAGGAAAGATGGATAATGGGACAAGGAACAGATGATTAGATCTTGGTGGTGATCCAGATCACCGTCTGGATCCAGGAGCTTTTTGTAGGATTCTTTAGCATTGGGAGATAGGGTATGTGCATGTGGTATGTGCATGTATATGTGCATGTAACTCCACAACAAATGTCCAGGCTGCTTGGCAAAAAAATACAGGATAAGTTTCTGCTAATTTCTACAGCGTATCAAAATTTGATCCAGATCTGGGAAAAAGTCCTGTTGCTGCGATCCAGAACAGAAAAAACTAGAGGGCCTGTGGAACGGTCATCACTGTAAGGTAACAGATGAAGATCCAGACATGCAGCCAACACCAACATGTAGCTGAGACTCTGCTGAATCAGGAGGATGCCAACAGATCTGTTGTAGAATCAACAGCTATGGAGCTGGATCCAGAAGAAACCACCATTACCCAGAAAGAGATTCTGGTGAATAACTATTGAACTAATAATGATATCAATGTGAATCCAAATGCTAAGGGTATGTTTTCTGGGTCAACAAATCTAATAATGGAGATAAAACAATCCTGGGACTATTATTTGTGGGTGTAAATCCAAATATGGGCTGAAATGAGCTGCTTGGTGTAGGACTACACTCTACCAGTGCTTTTCTACCGTACTTTATTAGTGTAATGCAGTGGCTGGTGCTGCTCATAGCAGTATCTGAAAAATTAGTTTACAGATCTGCACTGTATATTAGCACTACAACTGACAACGGGATACAAAAATGTAAACAAAAAACAACTAGCTGTCTTGTGTTTGGAAAACCCCAAATGAAAAAGAAAAGTGATTCATCCTCGGTTCACACCAAGAAGACAGTATAGATTGTCTGTCCTTTAACAAACTAGTATCATGGACATTTAAAGATGTGAGAGAGGGTGGACAAAAATTCTTACATGGTTTGTTGGGACTTTCAAAAGGCATCATCAGTTGTCTTTAGATGATAGAGAGCAGAACACTGCTACTTATACTGCTACTCGACAAGTACATCGAGAGGAGAAAGTACTTTCCCCCAAACCAGCCCTGTCAGAGGTTCTAGAGGGGCAGTTCTTGCAGTCAGAACATAGTCAAAGGTTCGGGCCACCCTGAAACGACCCACAAGCTCCTGCAGTGGAAAACCCAGCATAAGCCATATCCACCTGAATGAAATACAGCTGTGATTAATGGAATCAGATACATCTGTGTTTGACAAGTCGAAATAAGACCGAATTAACACCTATAATCACGAAGGCAGGCACTGACTAAGGAGTAGAAGTAACATTCAGTCTTTTAGGGATGAAATGTAGCTATTTTTACTATTCACGATGTCGGCTTACTGCCCTTTTCATTTTTATGTTAATGTGGGATGTTAAGAAGCTTTTAATGTGAGAATAATAGTGTCTGTTTCCTTGACGATCTAAAGCGAAACTGTGAAAGTGACCTCAGACTGCAGGGTTAAAGATACCCTGTACAGGAGAGTACTTTGGTGTTTTTTCTGGTTTGCCGATTGCTCCGTTTCCATGGACGATATTATCTGCTAAGCTGTCTGGCCCTGTCAGCGCCAGCCTGCATCATAGTGTGCAGTCTTTTGAGGCAAAAAGCAGGTCACTTTGAAAGCTACAGGCCCTCCCTGTCCACCGCGGAGAGGTCAGGAAAAAGCAATTTGCATTTTAACACAGGGAACAGTGTGAGTGGAGTGTCACTGCTGCTCAAGCTCCCTGAAGGATAGCGCAGAGCCCTCCTATCACATTTGACACCTTAATAGAGAGGCATGGCCAGGCTGTAGCCTGCCAAACGTAAAACTAGATTTTTAATCCTGTACGCATACATGCTTTTGATTTATTACACTTCATGGTTTATATTTCTGTTTATTTGGCTGAGCATGGGGTGACCTAGAGAAAGGTAAGAATCTTATAGATAGGTAAGATAGCTAAATCATTGTAACTGTCATTAAATTCTTAACTCAGATCATGAAACTTAACAATGGATTTTCTCTTTGACCTCCAGCAACATGTTCCTGCTGTCTCCAGTGATTTTTCAGGTCATGACTGAGATTGTAAATTGATGAAAGCTGACACTTGTCAAGGATACACAAAATGTTTTCAGAATAACGATGCTGATGTGCCTCAAGTTTCACAACCTGTGATAGCAAAGGCAGTTTATTTTTCAAAATTTGAATAAGATTCTTGTCAGTGCTGAACACTATAGAAAGGCAATATTGAAAACATAGCCTTTCTATATGTTGCACTGAGTTTCAACAAGTAGAAACTCAGTGCAGCAAAAAAGAATCTGCCTGTGATCACTGAGTAAACCTGTCATTTCCAGTCAGCGTAAATGCATGAACATGGTTATAAAGTGAGCTGTGAACACCAGAACTTTGTCAGTTTTGGACCTATGGATTGTGTCTATCTGCACGTTTGTAAGGCTTTACCAATGTTGAAAAAGGATACAAGAAAATCAGTGACCAAAATGAAAATCAGTCAAAGTGCACTTGCAGCAGTAATCAGGATGTATAGAACAAGCCATAGTACCACTAATCAGAACTGAAGAGCTCCGACTTAGCACAGGTGTGTGCAGAACATAGCATATTGTCAACATCAATATTCAGCATTTAAGAAAAAAGCTTTGCCTGCTTGGTAAGAAACTGCAAGATTATGATTTGCTAAAGAACATAAAAACAAGCTTGAACGGTGGTGGGCCCTCAGGGCCAGCAAGGCCTTCTCTGCTGGTCTAAACTCTATCAGAATCACTGACTTACATTTTAATGTTTTACCATTAATCTTTTTACATTATTCCCAATAATCTATTCTCTTCATTTCATAACGTGTGTCTGGGCTGTGGTGCTTCTAGTTGTGTATGTTTATATTAGAGCTTTTATCCAGTCATATTTCAGCCATCATGTGTTGCCAATGTCAAAAAACCTGCCCTGAGGCTTTCAGAACCAAAAGTGTAGGTGCCTTGTAGCTTAAAGTACATCACAATGAAACTGTTGCTTTAACCAATCAGAATTGGAGTTGGTGACCCCAGGGCCATCTAGCTGGTGTAAGATAACGTCAGCATTTTAACATCCTCCGACTGGATGGTCAGAGAGCTTAGCCAAAGCTAGCGATTCCTATCTGTAGCGACCTGATGAAGCTAAAACTTCATCGTAAAAGTATTAATAAATTAAAATACGACTGGACAGACCTGACTTTCAGCATTAGCCTCCATGGCAATAGAAAAAGACTTAAAGGAACTGAAACGCATTGGGTTTTTTGCTTTAGCAATGGCATTCATTCTCGCTGCATGAGATACCTGTCTGCGATGCAATGTCCTGTTATGCTGCCTTGCTGTATAATATTAATGGTCTCTGTAGCCATGGCGTAATAATGATGGTATTAAGAGGTGGTTTGATTCAGGTAGGACACCACTCAAGGCCTAGGTGTGAAATGTACTGCCTGCCACTGAGCTTGAAGAATACTTTTAGCAAGTTCCAAAGACCAGCATAAATTTGCTGGGTTTTAATGGGTTCCAAGGTGTTTGGAGTGCTACACCTCTGCATCTTTATTTGGGGGATTTGTTCCATTTCTTTTCCTTTCGTAGCAAACTTCTTATGATGAACTCGATCGATGTTGAGTTGGCTGCCCGTTGCGATCATTGAGGAGAGTTATGATGTGCTATAATTGCAATAACCTCCTCTGGGATTCTGGAGCCTTTGACACAACTATCTATGGCTCTGTTGCCATGTGATTGGTATTCCAGGTATCCCATGCTGTCTTCTTGCCCATGGTTGCGAATGCAGATACTGTGACAGCCAGTGAAGGCATGCACAGAGGAAGGGACTTGGACTTGGAAATCTTAAGGTAGGTAGGTATCTAAAATTCTTCCTAGTCCCAGGTGCCACTCACAGCTCCACATTGTCCAGTTGACACATGCATGATGACTAGGACTACAAATTCTGTTTCCATTGATGATATATCCTTTTCTTGCAGCATCCACTGCATTGATCAGCATACTTGTATCTGTCTCTTCATGCCTGCTATGAGCAGGTTGAATAGTTTATTTGGACACAGCTCTGTGTCAACAGAGATGCATGATTTAAAGTTCTGAATATGATCATGTTTTAAGCAACCATTAAATTTAGCCTACAGTACATAGGCAGGCAGGAGAATTGCATTTACTAGATTTTATCATCCTTCAAAATGTTCAGGTAAAATCAGATTTAGCTGTTCTGATAAGAGACATGCATTTATATTTAGTCTTTCTAAATGAAGCCCAGTGGGATGTCTCTTTAGTGCGTCGAGTGAGTGACCAAGCTTTGCATTTTGACAAAAATAAGATGTATGGTTCAGAGGAACACCACAGACTAGATGTTTTTTTTTACAGAGAAAAAAATACATGATTCATCATTTTAAATGGTGCATCCTTATTCAGAACAGAAAGTAATATTTTTTTGGTTAAAAAAAACATCAAAGGTGATTGAAAATCAGGAATTCCACATGTACTCCATGCCAATATCATAGTGGTCATTTAAAATAAAGTTTGTTCTTTATGTAGTTCAGGCAGACACCTGAACAGACACCTGAAGCTCTCTTTGGGTGTCTGTTCAGGTGACAGGACAGGACTCAGAATAACTTTGTTCTTCAGTTTATTTAAGTGAGAGCTGGCATTGCAATACACTGAGACTAGTAGAAACTCCCTTTATATCATGAAGTACAAACAGGATATGAACTTAAAATGCACAACTCGAGATGCTCACAAAAAGTCCAGTGGGTTTAGCACAATAACCAGGTGCAGGTATCCAAATCACAAAAGCAAAGCCGGTAGTCAAAACAGGTTGGATCACAACAGACATTCACTAGGAGAGAGCTGGGACTTCAGCACGAGTGCACAAGACGAACATGAGGAAAGGAGTGAGTATATGTATACACTGGGGCAGGGGAGACATGAGGATGGGGCAGGTAATCACACCGGTGGAAAAGCAGAAAAAGACTGGGGAGTGTGAAGACACACAACAGGAAATGCTAAAATTCAACAGGAACTAAATGAAACATGACATATGACATTCTCTATCATACGTTGTCTATCAACTTGTAACCCCACCCTATGTTTAAATACTAACAGAACATTGACGACAGAAGAAATGCTGCTTCACTGTCTAACAACTTCCCTGCTTCACACAGTTCTATATATATTAGAAAATAACACTACTTTATTAAATCCCTTCTGCATTTATCCAATCCAAACACTCCATACACAAACACACAGCTACAAGCTGGAGAGGCCTGAGGGTACACCGGCTCAAGCTTTCATCTGATCGTGACTCTGACAACCCTCTGGTTGCAGCTGACATTTTCGTGCCAGGTACAGGGGTTGAAACCTGCAACCTCAAGGCTACTTCTTGAATCTGAGGTCATGCACACTCAAATTACCTACCTATTATTTTTACCAACCCACCTCAGTATAGCAGATGGAAAAGCACCCCTGATGTGTATTAACAGCATTTCCATTCGTCCATTCATTGTCTGCCATCATGGGTTGGGACGTGGTGGTAGCAGGCTAAGCGAGGCATTCCAGACACTACTCCCCAGCAACATTTTCAACTCCTCCTGGGGGATCCTAAGGCCTTCCCAGGCTAGATGAGATATGTAATCCCTCCTGAGTTTGGGTCTACCTTGGGGTCTTCCCCATAGTTGAATGTGCCACCTCCAAAGGAACGCATCCAGGAGGCATTTAGAGCTCATGATCATAGGTTGGGCTAGGAAAATAGATCACTGGTAAATCGAGAGTCTTCCAGCTCAGCTCTCTCTTCATCCCGATGCTCCAGAGCAGCACCTGTATTACTGCTAAGTAGGGATGCACCGACCCACATTTTTAAAATTCCGATCTGATCTCGATACTTGAATTTAGATATCTGCTTATACAGATACTATTCCGATACCAGAGCTCTGTTTGCTTTAATATTATTATTATCATTATCATTGATTACCTCCACCTAAAAGGGGGAACCGGAGGGAGGAGGTTATGCGATCATCGAAATCCAAGTATCTGCAGTAAAGCTCAGGGCTGGAACTTCTTTTAACTTCTCCGCTTACTTGGTCGACACTCGGTTCTATACTTCAGGGAGCGCAGCCTCTGATAAATATCTCCTGGGTGGCAAACTATGGCTGCAAGTGTTCAATCAAGCTGCGAAGTCCTTCGTTTTCTACAACTGATGACGGTTGGTCGTCAAGTTCACTGAAGTTGAGCAACTTCCCGGTAATCCCTTTAGCTTTTATGTTGTCTGGAGGGAGTTTACCTTTTGGAATTACTCCAGAAGTGATTCCTGCCGGCTCTTTTCGTCTTTGTGTCCCATGGCTTAAAAATCGCCGTGCTCTTTACTGTGATGCTTTTTCAAATGTTTGATTAAGTTTGTTGTATTGTAGGTCATGGCGGAGCTTCCGCCTCTCGGTACAACGGCTTTGCAAACATAGCACGTTGCTGTTTTGCTTTGTAGTGTTGCTAAGGTAAAATATTTCCACACAGCGGACATGCTACGATGAAAAGTTAGCCACAGTGCTGCTAAATGCTCGCTTGCTAGCTGGCTGCAAACTGTGGAGTGGATTTCCTGAATGGAGGCGTGTCATTACTCTGCATTTCATTGGGACACGTCTCCATTCAGGAAATCCATTCCACATTTTGCAGCCAGGTAGCAGAGCAGCCAGCATGGAAATACTTGTGGAGTCCTTTCAGCAGACATGCACAGACATGGCTCATGGATCAGAAATCTCCGCAGGTTGGATCGGAAATTTCCGATCCGTGAATTACGTTGGTATCGGAACCCGATACGGATACTGGATCGGATTGGCCCCATCCCTACTGCTAATGCAGCAACAATCCATCTGTCCATCTCATGCAACATTTTTCTGTCACTTGGAAACAAAGATCCCAATATATGTAAAGTCCTTTACTCACGTAGTAACTCACCCAAACCAAGATGGAGACATCTACTGATTTCTGGCAGAGAACCTTGGCCTCAAACTTGGAGGTGCTGACTCCCATTCCAGTGAGTGCTGAAGGTCGTGATCAGATGAAGCCAACAGAGCCACATCATCTGAAAAAAGTGGAGACATGACCCTGAGGTTTCCAAACCGGACACCCTCCTCAACTTAGCTGTGCCTTGTCCATGAATATCATAAGCAGGATCAGAGATAAAGGGTAACTTCAGTGCTGTCCAACACCTGCTGGACACGTGTTTGACTTTGTGTTGAGAATACAAACACAACTCTTTTGTTGTACAAAGTCAGGTTGTATATTTACAGCATATCCTGTACGTTAACTAAGAGTGCCCGACATTGTCGTGAGTGTGACTTCACGTGGATTAAGGCTTCATGATGGAGTGGGAGAGTGGAAGAGTCAGAATAGAGAAGGGCCCATGATTTAAGGAGCAGCATACCATCCAGACAAACTGCGTTTCTTTAGGCATCAGTTAACTAAATAACTGCAAAGTGGTGTTTTTTAATATACCCAACAAATTTGTTTACTGTAACAAACATTACACCCATCCACACTACTGATAGTTGTGTTCCTTTGGCATGAGACTGTTAGACTGTTGAAGGACATTATAATGCTACATATTTCCTGCGCAGGTATGTCAAACAGAAGGCATTTATAAAAATGTTAAATGACACTGCCATCTGAACCAGAGGAGGGAGTGGTGATAGATGACTCAGAGCGCAGCAGGAGTGTTGGCGATCCTGGACGTGAGGCTTTGATCAATGTGTCTCTCCACACAGCCGATCACGAGATGTAGTGCCTGCCATGTTCAGACCCCGGTGTTTAATCCAACACATCATTTGCACAAAGGAGAAGGTTAATGAGACAGAGGTAACCCATTATAAGATCAATTTATTATATTGAAATTTGTCTGCAGTTTAGTACCGTCTCTCCCAAAGAATCCTACAGCCTACACACAGACAAACTCTGAGGTACACCCACTTACAAGACATGTCCAAACCATTAAAAAACTTATGATAAAAGCCTTCAGGAGTTGTTCTGGGTTTTTTTCTTTCTTTCATCCTTGTGTAATTTGTCTACTTTATCGCAGCTGAGGGATTGAGCTGGGTTTTGAGTGCATGTTTAGATAGCCCGGACATCCATTATCAGTCTGAGGCAAACCCGATTTAGAACCTCAGTAAAAGAATTACTCAGGAGGAGAGGAGAGCGCCGTGATTCTGTCACCTTCTCCTCCACCGTCGGTCCCCATTGCTGCTCTTTAATAGGGCTGCTAATCAATTAGGGCCTGTGTGCAAAAAGATGGTCACAGCCAAGTGAATAAATGAGGCTGGCAGTTGGATCTGTGACACACTGAGGGGCAACTAAACAAAACACTTTATAGCTGTGTTTCATATCATCCTGCTACTTAACATGCAGAGAAAACACTCTCTTTCTAAGTAGAATGAAAGAAAGTAGAATGCTGAACTTGTTTTACTAGAGGATTAGCAGGAACAGCCTTGGTCCCTGTTCGGAACAGCCACTCACCCACTATATAATCTGCTAAATAATGACTTGCTATAATATTGTAGAGCTGTTCAAATTCTCAACTATAAATTTCATCTGTTATATAGTGTGCTACAAAATTGCCCTGAGACAGATCAAAGTGTAGAGTACAGAAGCTGTACATACTGCTGCCATCTTGGATGATGGATAGCATGCATGTCAACTTATATTGAATCAATTTTATGAGTTTTCCCCTAATGAAATTGTGTATGGAAATGTACATAAAATCATCAAAAACATCAACATATGTCTGACAGATTGTGTTGTGCTATGAAGCTGCACAGCATAACATCCCTTTTTTGTCAGGGCATAAGATTTGAGGTGCACACACAATCATCTGTAGCTGATTCTCCTTCTGATGTATATTCCTTTGCTAAAGTTTCGATTTAAAATGTAATTTATATCATCTACACCGCTCTCTGCTACCTTATTGTCTCACACACAGACTGTTCAGTGTGTGTTTTCATTTCCGCTAGTACAATGAAGCAATTTAACAGAGGCTGTAAGTACAGCTGTCTGTAATTTGCCCAGCAAGCAGGTAAAAATAGGTCAACTGTAGTAGATATTGTGTCCACTAGTGGCTGCCACTGAGACAGCCTGAGGGAAGTCACAACAGGTGTTGACATTACAAAGTAATCTACCAGGAACGTGCACTTGCATGTGGAATTACACCTAGCCTTATTCACAGCCACCCCAAATAATGAATTTATAGTTAATTTTCATTCGACCTATAGGTTTCTGACATAAACGCATGACAAAAGAGAGTAAGAGATTGTGTTATAGATGCCAGTGATGAATTTTAATGTATTATATATATATATATATATATATATATATATATATATATATATATATATATATATATATATATATATATATATATTTTTTTTTTTTTTTTTTTAAAGAAAAATACAACATTTTAAATTATTCTTACCCTCTATCAGCAATCATTGACAAAGCCTTTATTTTATGAAATTCAGGTCTGGACTCTGGCTGGGCCATTTCATCATGTTGGTTTTGTTTTCTGTCAATCATTTCTTCAACACAGGCTGCACGGTGGATCAGTGGTTAGCAACGTCACCCTACAGCTAGAAGATCCCTGGTTCACGTCCCGGTTAGGACGCCTAGGATCTTTCTGTGTGGAGTTTGCATGTTCTCCCTGTGCAGTGTGGGCTCTCACCGGGTTCTCCGGCTTCCTGCACAGTCCAAAACAATTGATGATTCTAAATTGTCTGTAGGTGTGAATGAGAGTGTGCTTGGTTGTCTGTCTCTATGTGTAGCCCTGTGACAGACTGGTGACCTTTCCAGGGTGTCCCCTGCCTTCGCCCGAGTCGGCTAGGATGGACTCCAGCCCCCTACCACCCCACCCCCCCACCCAGCGACCCTACAGAGGATTAAGCGGTGTATAAATAATGGATGGATGGATGGATTTCTTCAACCCTTCAGTGGTATGTGTCATATCACTGACTTGTTGGACCTTCACAGATTTTTTTTTCCTGCAGACTGATCTTGTCTTCTGGAATCTTATTGCTGTCTTCTTTTCTCATGAGCTGTTTACTTTGAGAAGGTTGCCTGGAACATCGGCTGAAAAACACCCCCAAAGCATTGCATTATCACGACCAGGTCTGAATGTACAGATGATGCCCTGGAGGTTGAGTTCTTCCCCTTTCTTTTGCCAGACCCAGGCTACATTCCTGTGTCCAAACAACTCTATTTTCATTTCATCGGAGCACAGAACTGATGATGAGAAGCTTTCTTCTTTGTCCAGTGTATGTCAGGTATTGGGATAAACCAACTAAATATCACTGAACTAAGAAACTGGTAAGTAAAAAATGAAAGCTATTCATTGTAATTCTTTGTGTTCCTGCTCTCCTGACCCCTGTTCATATTTCTGAGCAGCACACAAGCTGACACTCAGTGGACCTAATTTCACAGAACCACCAGATGGGCCTTTGAGGATTCTGCTGTCAGTAAACAGGCTCTCAGTTTGGTGTTTGACGCCTCTCTCCTCGAAGCTGCAAACGTCTTACAGCTGCTTTGTTGCTGCTTGTTTGATCATCGAGATCCGGACTTTGTATTTGACTTTCACACTTCAGCTGCAGCAGGACATTTAAAGAGGTCTGTGACGTGTGGGGACTGACAATGCCATGAAGAATGAGTGGCCATTTCCTTGGTTATTAAGACCGTTTAATAACTTAATTCCTGCAAATCAAACGGTGAGAGGCTCTTCTCCTGTGGCTGTAGCTGGCAGTGTGCCAGGCTCAGGCTAACGCTGTACAGTGGTCCACGTCGCTTTATTCTTTGAAAAGATTAGAGGGCTGCAGAACTTACTGACACAGATTTCTCCTCAAGGTATAGAGTAATTAATGTAATTAGGCGCTCTATCTCCGCTCAGGCCTCTTATCAAAGCTGTTTCCTTATCAGTTCTGGAAATTTAATTAGGAAAATCTTTTCTAATTAATGATTTTGAGAAATTAAAGTTAACTTCCATTAGATGACTCCCTTGTTGATCGTCGGCCAAAGGCATATAAAGAGAAGAGTTGGGCAGCTGGACAGAGGTGGAAAGGAATAACATGTACATTATTTCAGTATTGTACTTAAAACTCCACTAATTAATATCTGCTAAAATGTTCTAAACATCTTGACTGCAGATCTGCTCAATTTGATACAATAGAAATGAAACACAACTATGACAGACACATTTTAGTCACAGTAGTACTCAGCAATCTTCTAAAAAATTACAGCAAGTTGCATTTTGTAAGAGGCTGTGTTATACAAATTCTGTCTTTCATTGAATTTTAACAAAATAATACAATGATGGCATAGGTAGGTAGGTAGGTAGGTAGGTAGGTAGGTAGATAGGTAGGTAGGTAGGTAGGTAGGTATGTGGTTGGTAGGCAGGTTGCTAGGTAGGTAGATAATGTAAACCTATTCTAGTAGATCACAAAAATGAAATAATTGGTCAGCTAGTCTGACAAAACCATGATAACATAGGTTACGGACCAAAACCTGAGATCTCTGAGTACAGGGATGTAGCCCTAGAAACAACTCCAGCGAGTAATTAACGTTGGACTGCAAGGCGGCTGCTCATTCGTTGTTTGATGGCATGACAAACTAGCTGCTGGGCAGGCGCCAAGCAAATGTGTTACACTGTAATGTAGATAAGTAACAGAGGAAAAACCCAGATATCAAACAAGCTGTTTCAGGCAGGTAAGAAGCATTGTTTTCTGTGGGAAAGAGTAACTCTCATTGGTGTGGACTTTGGCTTTAAGTTGACAGACTTTTTACTTTCACAAATGACCACATAACACACTGAAAGCCAAGGCTTTCAGGGAGAGTAACAAAGAGAAAGCCACTGCTGAAAAAAACTCCTATTTTACCTGGGCTAGAGTTTGTCAGAAGGCCTGGTTTGAGACTCTGAAGTCACCTAGAAGACGGTTCTTTGGTCTGATGAAACCAAAATTGAGCTTTATGGCCATCAGACTAGACATTATGTTTGGCAGATACCAAACACATCATCACAAACACATTACCCCCACCGTGAAGCATGGTGGTGGCAACATCATAATGCGGTGATGCTTCTTGGCAGAAGGAGGGCAGGTGAAGGTAGAGAGTAAAATTAATGCAGCAAAGTACAGGGAAATCCTGGACCAAAACACTCAGCCAAAACTGCGCAGAAATGCTTTAAAGACAAGAAGGTGAATGTTCTGGAGTGATTTAGTCAAATCCCAGACCTCAGTCCAACTGACAGTTTGTGGCTGGACTCAGAAAGGGCTGTTCAGTCATGATCCCCATCCCCAGCAGTTTTGCAAAGAAAAATGGGGTAAAAGTGCAGGGGCCAGTAGTGCAAGGCTGCTTGAGACCTTGCACATGTGGACACACAGGATCAATGTTGTAACTGTAGCCAGAGGTGCATCTACTAAATACTGACTTGAAGAAGGAAAATGCAAATGCAATCACTTATTCTAGGTTTTATATTTTTAATAAATTGACATTATTTTGTAGAAGTCTATTTTAACTTGACACGAAAGAGGCTGTTCTTAGACATTTTAAATTCTAAATATTCTGTGCAGGAGTTTTTACTGTCGGTGGCAGAGTCCACCTTGAGTCATTCACATGACAAATGAATAGGAAGCGACGTAACCTGTATACCAGTGTTCAGGCCATCTCTGGTCAGTGGCATATGATTCACATTAGATGACATTAGGATTCACTGCTGTGCTGTTTTTTGCCATTGCTTAGACGTCGCTGCTGCAAATGTTGAGACTTTGAAGTCAAGCAACAAAACTAAAAAATCCATTTGATAATAAAGTTGACTTTCCAGAGTAAACAGCATGAACCGTTCCCGACAGTAAAATCAAGCTGCAGCAGCTCACATGTTGGAAGGGGAGAATGTTCAAACTGTGGTCTGCTGTTAGACCCTGACCACACCGTCTCTGTGCCCTGGATCATTAATCAGCATAAAGAATGAGTGAAGTCACTGCTGTTGTTGTTTACTGACGAGCACAAATGAGCCAAGATGAGATTCAGCAGCGTGTTGGGAAGAGGCTGATAGACTGTAGATGAATTTGGGTCTGAAAATGGAGAGAATCAATAAAGACGTAACACACCTCGTTCACTCTCTGGCAGCTTTCTGGAGTGTATAGCAGCCATGGACAGAGCTCCCTCTTCTGGGTGTTCAGAGGCCTAATGAATCAGTGACAGAGCACAGTCTCTGTACATTATCCATCATGTCATACCTGTGTGTATCCATGTGTAAATTCATCATGCCTCATCTGTAAATATGAAAGGTGTACCTAGTCTATAATATGTCTTTATTGTACTTGTGCATTGGTGTGTTGCTTCTTCAGTGCCTTAGCTGTATCTACCTGCTGTAACATGTCCATTTCCAGGGTGACAGGCTAATAGAGTTTATCTTATCTTGTCTGTTCTTGTCTTATCTTTCTGCTTTTGATTATCCTAATAAAGTATTACTGCAGGTCAGCATGGACTCACTGTGTCTCTGAAATGTTTCGACACAAATATTAAAGTGTTCATCCAGACAGAGAGAGAGAGAGAGAGAGAGATGCTCTGAAAATGCCTACTGATGGAAACATATTGCTGCAAGGTCCAGAGAAGACATCCAGGTGTCGGACAGGAAACATCCTGAACAGAGCTTAAATTCTCATTTATTTAAAACTTATTAAGCTAATTCTTATTTAAGCTAATTCTGAATCATTCTGGCATATCATGATGGAATATCCAGATAACATTAGGACAGTCTCTAAAGTCTGAACCTTTGAAAAGCTTCAGGAGATTTTTACATCTTCATTGTTGAAATATTTACCGTAACTTCCGGACTATAAGCCGCGACTTTTTTCTAAAGCTCTGAACCTTGCGGCTTATCTAAGGGTGCGGCTAATGTGTGGATTTTTAAGGGTGCGCTACATGCCGTTTTTTTTTTTTGCCTGGTCACGTCAGACCAATGAAATTACCGAACAGGTCACAGTGGACCAATGAAACTGCTCGAATAAAATCATTTACACGCACCAAATTCTTCAGATCAGTTATTTTGCGTCATTGCGTCCTCATCATGGAGGACAACACTAATTCAAGCGCGGATTTGCTTCGCGACGTAAGTGACGGTGAGAGCGACAACGAAAGAGAGACTGAAAAAATGTGTGACGAAGAAATTCTGAGGCTGTTCTATTCCGACACCGAAGAAGACGACTTCAGTGGTTTTAGTGCGCAGGAGGAAGGTTACGACAGCGATAACTGACTTTTAATCAGCCACATTAGTTACTGCACTGTTAATGCCATGTTACAGGCACTGTTTGAAAAAAAAAGCATTTATTTAATAAAAAGTTTTTAAAAATCTGTGTAAATATCTCTTATTACAACATGGACACCTGCGGCTTATTGTCAGGTGCGGCTTATGTATGGAATTTTTTTTTTTTTTTCATTTTAAATTTCGTGGGTGCGGCTTATATTCAGGTGTGCTCAATAGTCCGGAAATTATGGTAGTTTGTTTTCATTTTTGTTAAGTTAACTGGTTAATTTGGTTAATAGTTATTAAATGCTGTCATAACTTTTGTATGATCCTATTAATCCTAATATTGAGGGAGGGTTGGGGTTTTGGTTTAGCTGAGACCTGTTGGATTTTTTCATAGTGCGTCAACATCAGGCTCAAATCCTGGATTTGTCTGAATTGCTTTGTTGATTCAGGAGCTGATAAACCACAAGATGAACAGCTGTCTGTTGCTGCTACTTTGGGTTATTACTGTCCACTTCTCATAGACTTTACACTGGGGAGTCAGCAGAGATTAGCAGTGATTGCGATTTACTCTCAAAAAAGATTCTCAAAATATATGAACAGTTCACCTGTGCTGTGATCTTATTTATATGTAACTAAGTTCTGTACGGGTTTCATCTTCTCAGCTGCAGTTGGTCGTAAACGGTCCGTGTACGTCGCGGCCATTCGTTTTCTTATTTTGAGATTTCAAAATAAAAAGGAAAAATAAACCATTTCCCGTGTTTTTCAGTGATAATACAAAATGAAAAACGGAAATAAAAGTTAAAACACACCTGTGGAAAACTTATTTCTCTATTTCCTGTTGGTTTTGGCTCCGTGACCCGTCTGACTTCTGAAGAGGAAGGATCTGGTATCTAAAGCTCCAGTGTTAGCTCACTGTTAGCAGACCTTGCTGTGTGCTGTGGCCTGATGAAGACCCACTGTGGGGTCCAAACGTTGCTTGGCACACATTGTTCACTATTTCACAGTGGACTTTTCACCAGTGTGGGGTTTATTTGTCCCTTAGGAGGGACCTTGTGGTGCCACTAGCGCTAAATCGCTAGCGTTCGGCTGCTTTTCGGGACGCTTTTAGGGAGGTTTGGAGGTTTTCTGTTACTTTAGCTTTGCCAGAAAGCAAAGTAGCGATTTAGCGCTAGCGGCGGAGCTAGCGATTTAGCGCTAGCTCCGCCGCTAGCGCTAAATTGCTAGCTCCTCTTCAGAAATCAGACGGGTCAAAACCAACAGGAAATAGAGAAATAAGTTTTTCACGGGTGCATTTTAATTTTCATTTACAAACACATCTAATTAAATCGGATAATGGATAATAGTTAATGAATTTGGGCCCATTTTCCGTTTTTCATTAGGGCCCGAGGACTACAGTGCGAGGACCCTATATTGTTCCCTTACTGTTTCTTTGTTTCTTATCCTTCTTTGTTTCTTTATTTTTCTTACGCCACTTTGAAACCCAATTTGACCCCCTAAACATGCAGGCAAAATGACTCAATAGCGCCATCTTGAAAATTGGGCTTTAGTGGAGTTAATACGGCTAGTTTCATGTACAGCTATGAAATTCGGTACACAGGTACAGTAGCCCGAGACAAAAACATTCCTGCTTTTGAAATTTCAAAAAAAGCTCAACGGCGCCCCCTAGAAAACGTGGTAGGCATTGGAATTTAACAAACTCCTCCTAGGATTTTGGTCCCATCTTCACCAAATGCGTTGTGTGGCATCTAAACCCATCCAGGATGAAAAGTTAATAAAATCTTGTGGCTGTGTCACACGGTGTGGGCGTGTAATATCACCAAATCCCCACAAATCCTCATTAATCTCAAGAACTAAAGTTTGATATACAATTCAGGAATGGGCGTGGTCAAACGGCTCCACAGCGCCCCCTACAAATATTCAACTACTCATATAAAATCACTGCTTTATCCTACAAACATTATTTTGGTACACACGTAAAGTATCCCAAGACCAACAGATTTGCACACTCTAAATTTCAAAGAGCTCCAAAGCGCCCCCTACAAATTTCAAAAATTCATATCAAATCAGTGCTTTGTCCTACAGACATGAAATTTGGTACATGTGCAGACCAGGATGAGACAAACACTATTGCGTGCTATAGACATTCCGATTGTCTCCACAGCGGTGGTGCGGAGGGGAGTGAGGGCCCGTCCGACGCTGCTTGCAGCTTTAATTTCTGATTTCTCCACGTAGAACATCTTGTAAGTAAAGTTGGTTGATAGAATAATATTCAGAGTAAAACTATCATTTGAACAAGTCATCTGTAAACCTGAAAAAACACATTTGATGTGTGTTTCACATAAAAAAGCAAAGGTAAAAACAATCTTTTATTTCCTTGTGTATTCAATACGTCTGTCACTTCGTTTTCACTGGGCTTCATTTCAACCAGACAAACTCTCTGATGGTGAAACTACAACAACTAAAACTGTCCACTTTGACGGATTTTATTGCTTAGTCCTTTTTTTCTTTTCAAAGTTCTTCGGAGCATCTCTGCAGCACCACATCGACTCTTCAGGGGATTTCATGATGTCTCTGCTGATGAGGTGGTTCGTCCTGCTGTCCAGCGAGTGTGGGACGACAGTGGCAAAGAAAAACTCCCTCTGAGAGATCCAAACCTTGCGAGGAACCAGGCTCTCTGGGGGGCCCTTCCTCCTGAGGGCAGTGGGGTCTTCCACTTGTCTTCCTGGTCATCTCTGGTCCACGTTCATGAAGCGCACACTGATGACAGAGAGGATGAACAGCAAACGTTTCTCCTCCGATGGCTCCACTCAATGTTCAGGGCATCTCCGGGTCTTCTGGTCCTCCTTCTTAATCCACTTGTAGACCTGAGAGTGAAAACAAAACACTGAGTGAGCACTGAGTCTGTGTTTTTAAAACTCGGAGTCCTTCTGGACCTCGGTTCAGGGTGTGATGATGTCTTCTTACGTGTGACTCATAGAAAAGAATGGAGGTCCTCAGTGAGACTGTTTAGGCCCAAACTGAATACTTCACTTAAACTGAATATGTGTGAGGACAAGCCTGTTTGTCTGTCTGTATGTATAAGTGAGACTGAGGCTGTCTGTCTGACTGTATAACTGAGACTGAGACTTAGATTAAGACTAAGATTGAGACTGTTTGTCCATATAACTGAGACTTAGACTTAGATCGAGACTGTCTTTCTGTCCGTATAACTGAGACTTAGACTTAGATCGAGACTGTCTTTCTGTCCGTATAACTGAGACTTAGACTTAGATCGAGACTGTCTTTCTGTCCGTATAACTGAGACTGAGACTTAGATCGAGACTGTCTTTCTGTCCGTATAACTGAGACTTAGACTTAGATCGAGACTGTCTTTCTGTCCGTATAACTGAGACTTAGACTTAGATCGAGACTGTCTTTCTGACCGTATAACTGAGACTGAGACTTAGATCGAGACTGTCTTTCTGTCCGTATAACTGAGACTTAGACTTAGACCAAGACTGTCTTTCTGTCCGTATAACTGAGACTTAGACTTAGACCAAGACTGTATTTCTGTCCATACAACTGAGACTTGGACTTAGATCGAGACTGTCTTTCTGTCCATATAACTGAGACTTAGACTTAGACCAAGACTGTCTTTCTGTCCGTATAACTGAGATTTAGACTTAGACTAAGACTGTCTTTCTGTCCATATAACTGAGATTTAGACTTAGACTGAGACTGTCTTTCTGTCCGTATAACTGAGATTTAGACTTAGACCGAGACTGTATTTCTGTCCATATAACTACGGCTTAGGCTTAGACCAAAACTGTCTTTCTGTCCATATAACTGAGACTTATACCAAGACTGTCTTTCTGTCCATATAACTGAGACTTAGACCGAGACTGTCTTTATGTCCATATAACTAAGACTTAGAGTTAGACTAAGACTGTCTTTCTGTCCATATAACTACGGCTTAGGCTTAGACCAAAACTGTCTTTCTGTCCATATAACTGAGACTTAGACCGAGACTGTCTTTATGTCCATATAACTAAGACTTAGAGTTAGACTAAGACTGTCTTTCTGTCCATATAATTAAGACTTAGACTTAGACTGAGACTGTTTTTCTGTCCATATAACTAAGACTTAGACTTAAACTGAGACTGTCTTTCTGTCCTTATAACTGAGACTTAGACTTAGACCAAGGCTGTCTTTCTGTCCATATAACTACGACTTAGACTTAAACCAAGACTGTCTTTCTGTCCATATAACTGAGACTTAGACCGAGACTGTCTTTCTGTCCATATAACTGAGACTTATACCGAGACTGTCTTTCTGTCCATAGAACTGAGACCGAGACTTAGACCAAGACTGTCTTTCTGTCCATAGAACTGAGATTGAGACTTAGACCGAGACTGTATTTCTATCCATATAACTACGGCTTAGGCTTAGACCAAAACTGTCTTTCTGTCCATATAACTGAGACTTAGACTTAGACCAAGGCTGTCTTTCTGTCCATATAATTAAGACTTAGACTTAGACTGAGACTGTTTTTCTGTCCATATAACTAAGACTTAGACTTAAACTGAGACTGTCTTTCTGTCCTTATAACTGAGACTTAGACTTAGACCAAGGCTGTCTTTCTGTCCATATAACTGAGACTTAGACCGAGACTGTCTTTCTGTCCATATAACTGAGACTTATACCGAGACTGTCTTTCTGTCCATAGAACTGAGACCGAGACTTAGACCAAGACTGTCTTTCTGTCCATAGAACTGAGATTGAGACTTAGACCGAGACTGTATTTCTGTCCATATAACTACGACTTAGACTTAAACCAAGACTGTCTTTCTGTCCATATAACTGAGACTTAGACCGAGACTGTCTTTCTGTCCATATAACTGAGACTTATACCGAGACTGTCTTTCTGTCCATAGAACTGAGACCGAGACTTAGACTGAGACTGTCTTTCTGTCCGTATAACTGAGATTGAGACTTAGACCGAGACTGTATTTCTGTCCATATAACTACGGCTTAGGCTTAGACCAAAACTGTCTTTCTGTCCATATAACTGAGACTTATACCGAGACTGTCTTTCTGTCCACATAACTGAGACTTAGACCGAGACTGTCTTTATGTCCATATAACTAAGACTTAGACTTAGACTGAGACTGTCTTTCTGTCCATATAACTAAGAGTTAGACTTAAACTGAGACTGTCTTTCTGTCATTATAACTGAGACTTAGACTTAGACCAAGGCTGTCTTTCTGTCCATATAACTATGACTTAGACTTAAACCAAGACTGTCTTTCTGTCCATATAACTACGACTTAGACTTAAACCAAGACTGTCTTTCTCGCCATATAACTGAGACTTATACCGAGACTGTCTTTCTGTCCATAGAACTGAGACCGAGACTTAGACCAAGACTGTCTTTCTGTCCATAGAACTGAGACCGAGACTTAGACCAAGACTGTCTTTCTGTCCATATAATTAAGACTTAGACTTAGACTGAGACTGTTTTTCTGTCCGTATAACTGAGACTTAGACTTTCACCAAGACTGTCTTTCTGTCCATATAACTGAGACTTATACCGAGACTGTCTTTCTGTCCATAGAACTGAGACCGAGACTTAGACCAAGACTGTCTTTCTGTCCATAGAACTGAGACCGAGACTTAGACCAAGACTGTCTTTCTGTCCATATAATTAAGACTTAGACTTAGACTGAGACTAGAGACTGAGACTGTATAACTGAGACCGTTAGACTACTGAGACTTAGACTGTCTTTCTGTCCATAGACCTCTGAGACTGTCTGTCCGTCTGTCCAGACTATAATTAAGACTTAGACTGAGACTGTCTTTCTGTCGGTACAACTAAGACTTAGACTTAAACGGAGACTGAGACTGTCTGTCCGTATAACTGAGACTTAGACTTATTAAAACGACTTATTCCTTCACCAATATTCACATATTTAATCCTTATTTGATATGGAGGTGAGGTAAAATGGTTACAAAATGCTGCTGGAGCTTCTCTTGGTGGTAATTCCATGTGTAGACAAGCGAAAACATGACTCTCCTCACTTTTCTTAGTTTAGTTCCACCAAGTTACCTGATAACATGTTTTACGTAAATTATATTAAGACAACATGTGTTTTATGAACCTCATCATAAACACTCAGTCCAGAGATTGTAACAATTTATAATATGTGAAGTTTATATCAGCTTCTTATTTTCATATCATATATTGATATGATTTGAACAGATTTAAACAAGCTATGAATCCTTCTTGTTTTTCAGACAGTTAAATTCAGTACAACCGTACAGTACAAGACCCTCAAGCCTTCAAGTATATAAAATATTAAAAACTAAAATCACAATTTCAGGATCAATTTCAGTAAAAAATTAGGTCAAATTACAAAGTTATCTTGTTCGGAACTTCGGGATATAAATTCAGCAGTCTGGGTTGCTCGACAACAGGAGTGGTGCTAGGGGACATGACCACGCAAACAAGAAGTCTGCCATAGGCTAGGCCAGACGCTCTGTCCGTCTTTCTGTCTGTATTACGAAGACTGAGACCGTCTGTCCGTCTTTCTGTCAGCATAGCGGAGACTGAGACCGTCTGTCCGTCTTTCTGTCAGCATAGCGGAGACTGAGACCGTCTGTCCGTCTTTCTGTCAGCATAGCGGAGACTGAGACCGTCTGTCCGTCTTTCTGTCAGCATAGCGGAGACTGAGACCGTCTGTCCGTCTTTCTGTCAGCATAGCGGAGACTGAGACTGCCTGTCCGTCTGTCTCAACAGAAGGGGTCTTCTGTTCAGACATCTCTGATTTTCTTGAAATCGTTTTTTTTTTTTATCATTAAATATGTACATTTCAGTTTTATCTGAAATGTTATCTTGATATATGAAATACTTTTCATGGATACATTATTTTAACATTTGACCATCAACACACCTTCAGCACATTTTGTGGCACAGCTAGATTTCAGGTTGTGTTTGGAGACAATATGTTAGGAACTAAGTAAGACAAGAGCTTGAATTTTTCACTGTTAATTCTTATCATACCACTGATTCAGTCCATCACAGAATCTGTGATTATGTGTTTGTTGAAACATAATATTAAAGGTCAGCCATCATTAGAAGTCTCGTTTACAACAAATATTTAGGAAAATTTGATTAAGGTGACGCCAGCAAGTGATTTTTGAATCACATGCAGTGAATGTCACAATAATGCAATACAAAAACATATTGCATGAGTATGTTTGGATGTTATCTCATACACATCCTGTATGAATGCATGGACAAGTGAAGTATTCAGTTTAGGCCTTAACAGCTTCTCACAAACAGACGAGTTGGTCGTGTCAAAGACGTCCAGTCACTGAAGCTGATGGAGCAGTTGGTCGGTTCATCTGGACAACCCTGTGGTTGGACACCGGAGCTTCCTAACAGGACAGAGATGCCAGTTAGTGCACTGAGACTAATGTGGTCAACTCATGAAGGTCAACGGATACAAGAAAACTGAATTCACATTGGTCAGAACTATCAAGAGCTTTTAGATTTATGACCTTTCTGAGTGAAACCACAACAAGTCTGCAGAGAGGTTACATAAATGAAATGTTTTTACAACACTGAACTCTCAGGAGTTCAAAACTGTCCAGTCAGAATGTTATTGTTTCTAGGTAAGTAACTGATCAATACATATAATACCTACATAGAATCAAAGATGGTTTGTTAACCATTTTAAAAGCCACAGGCCAAGAGTTTATAAAAAAATAACTCCAAGAAATGGATTAAAAACAAGCCCTGTCATAAAATAAAATGATCAGTTCTGGAAAAAACAACAAGTAAATAAGGTTTAACTAAAAACTACATTTACATGCTACATGTTCTGCTGTGACCTCGTTTATATCCAAAACATTTAAGGTAATAAAAAATCATAAATAATGAGCAAAAGAAAGCTTCATAACATTTCCAAGTATGCTCTATAAAATTACTTTTAAATTGAGTTTTTACAGTTACACACACTAAAAACATGTTAGTGAAACAGTCATCTTCATATCTCTTCACTCATGTGGACCCAGCTTATTCTTTTTTTACATTCCAAGATCAAAACTAGTGAAAACATAGCTTCCAGGTCATCAGTCCCAGGCTACGATTTGAACTTTACCAGCAGAAAGGTTTGCATTTGGAGAACAACAAAGTTTTTCAAAGTTTTCTTTGAAGTGAAATAAAGAAGCTAAAACTGACCAATATAATCAAAATATACTTTGGACAACAGTAAAATAACAGCTGTGCATTTCCTTACCTTCTCTGAGAGTCAGAGCGCTTCTCCTCGTCTGCCACCACATGTTCCTGACGTCTTTCTGTTCAGGGAAGAACAACAGAACAATAATCTGAATATGACATGACAATAACATGCCTTCATATCTGATGTAGGAAGAATTTGCTACAAGAATCTACAAAACATCGACACATGAAAATCTGCTGTCAGTCCACAAACACACATTACAAAAGCAAAGAGTTGACACCAGAACATGCAGCCAATACGTGACAAAACATTTAGCTGTAAACAGGACAGAGTTTGTTAGATGTGTGAAATCTTCTGCTCTGTCTGAATGTTTCAGTCAGACTGATCTCTCAGTGAGAACGTGACAGGAAACACTGACTGCTGTAGGAAGTGGATCATTCTCATCTGCAGAATTTTGAATGTAAACAGGGCAAAGACACAGCCCTCTAACAACTACAACTACCTCTATTTTTATGAAAATACAGATATTTTCAATATCAATACAACATGTAAAAAGTAGGACCATTTAGAGGGTCAATAAATCACACACACATTCATCTTCAGTCTCACACACAGTAAACTTTCATCTGAATAAATCAGACAAAATTGTTGGTGCATTTTGTCTTCCAAAGTCAGACTGTTCTTTAAACATGAACACTTCATTAAAGGCGTTTGATTATAATATCTTGTAAATTGCCTGTGAATTGTAAAATTAAACTGCAGAACGTTTCGCTCTATCGATTTATGAAGGGTTTTAAAATAACAGTTTCTGTGTTAAACATACAATCAAATGTCTGTGAACTGAATCAGCCATCGTCAGTCAGCGCACAAAAACGCATGCGTAATTACGCACAATGAACCTTGGATACCTTGCCTAAGTCCTGCTCACCCAACAACAGTCCTCCTCCGAAATAAGACAAGCGTGTGATCTTCTGGGACTCTACAGCCTCTGATTGTTCCTCTGGTGAAAAACTGGAAATCACAGCAGGAGACGCAGGACGCGCGCATCCAGTCACCGACACAGTTCCCTGGAAACAGCAGAAAAGCCGTCAGTCTGAGCAAAGGAAAAACACATTTCAGAGTGATCCAGTCCCAACATGTGGAGTTGAAGGCCCCTCAGTGCTGATACATGACAGATTCACCCACTAAGCTCAGCTGCTTTGTCTACATCTGAACGTTCTCACTTTGCATGACAGTTCCATCATGGAACTTCCATCTCCATTGTTTCCAAAAACAAACAGGTTCAGCATTTTTTGAAAAATGGCCCCTGCGTCTTCTTTTTTCTAAATTTTCTAGGTCAAACTTCACAAAGTTGATGTCCTCTGACCACATGTATAAATATTTTTTAAACACTACAGCATTGTTGACACATTTCATCATACAGTAAAACCCACAAATAGCAATTTTACACGAAGGAACGTCAGCATCGATCAAAGTGTGTTTTTCAAACGGGCCATCAAAAAATTCTGTTACTTAACAAACTTTATAGTCAATCATTTCTTCTCAGTTATTTACGAACAGCACTGTTAATGTGCTTTTGGAGGTCAGTTCATGCGCAGGAAAGACATGAGTATAATGTTCTTATCTGCATGCTGGCTGTCCAGGTCTGGCAGGTCTCCAAACAGCAGCTCTGACTGATGAGTCGCATCCTTTTCTCCAGCAGCTCTGTTCGTCCTCTTTCATTTAATCCACTGGGTTTGATCTTCACATGCTGCCCAGCGTCCAGATCTTCACAGGGTTCGGCTTTCCAGACGTTCACCTCCAAGTCCAAGTCCGAAGTGAGACCGTGAGCAGCCTGCGGGGCCTTTTATAGGAGCCGCGCATCACCGTTCCATTCGACATGACGCAAACACGCGCATGTGCGTCGTGAAGGTTGATTACTAAACAGATGATGGATCATCTACTGACAGTTTGTTCGTTTCTATAGTAGAATATAGACGCCCTAAAGTAATCTTGTACAAACAGGAGATGAACTGTAGGTAGACGTTACAGTGCCATGAAAAAGTATTTGCCCCACAGAATCTTCTATTGTTGCATATTTCTCACATTTAAATGTTCCAGATCATCAAACTAATATTTATATTTATTAAATATTAAACAGAGACAACCCACAAAACACAACATGCATATTTTAAATTCTGATTTATTAAAGATTTACTGAAAACCTGTATCGCCCCTCTGAAAAAGTAATTGCCCCCCTAAACCTAATAACTAGGTCCACCCTTGGCAGCAACTACTGCAGTTTAATGTTTGTTCCAGCTTGTGATCAGTCTTTTCCATGGCCTGGAGGAATTCTGGTCCACTCTTCTCTGCAGAACAGTTTTAATTTGATCACATTAGATGGTTTTCCAGCATGAACTGTCCTTTTAAGGTCTTGCCACAGCATCTCAGTTGGATTCAAATCCGGACTTTGCCTTGTATTCATCATATGATGCTATATTACTAAACTGCAGTCATCTAAGACCAGAAGTGAGATGTGATGTTAAGGCTGCTCAATGGCAGACCTGATATGATAGAACGCAAGATCTTTAACCAAGATAGCTACTGTCTCTGTGGAACTTAAAGTAGTCACTGAAAATGACTAATATGCCTGTAAAGCTGATGGGGACACCAGTCTCCATCAAGATAGCCTGCCTGAAGAACAGGATCAGCTGGCTGATGCCAACGAAAGCCCAAGTGTCATCCTGCACTTCTCATTGCATGCACACGGAGACATGTGCAGTTTAAGGAGGACTTAGACAAGAGCAGAGGATGTCCTGAAACTGGAAGACCGAGCAACAAAGTGTTCATGTGAGACGAGGGAGAGATTCTTTTGTCTGAGCTACACTCAGTGACCACTTTACTAGGAACACATATATACCTGCGTATCCCTGAGGGGAGCGAGGGCCCGTCCGACGCTGCTTGCAGCTTTAATTTCTGATTTCTCCACGTAGAACATCTTGTAAGTAAAGTTGGTTGATAGAATAATATTCAGAGTAAAACTATCATTTGAACAAGTCATCTGTAAACCTGAAAAAACACATTTGATGTGTGTTTCACATAAAAAAGCAAAGGTAAAAACAATCTTTTATTTCCTTGTGTATTCAATACGTCTGTCACTTCGTTTTCACTGGGCTTCATTTCAACCAGACAAACTCTCTGATGGTGAAACTACAACAACTAAAACTGTCCACTTTCACGGATTTTATTTCTTAGTCCTTTTTTTCTTTTCAAAGTTCTTCGGAGCATCTCTGCAGCACCACATCGACTCTTCAGGGGATTTCATGATGTCTCTGCTGATGAGGTGGTTCGTCCTGCTGTCCAGCGAGTGTGGGACGACAGTGGCAAAGAAAAACTCCCTCTGAGAGATCCAAACCTTGCGAGGAACCAGGCTCTCTGGGGGGCCCTTCCTCCTGAGGGCAGTGGGGTCTTCCACTTGTCTTCCTGGTCATCTCTGGTCCACGTTCATGAAGCGCACACTGATGACAGAGAGGATGAACAGCAAACGTTTCTCCTCCGATGGCTCCACTCCATGTTCAGGGCATCTCCGGGTCTTCTGGTCCTCCTTCTTAATCCACTTGTAGACCTGAGAGTGAAAACAAAACACTGAGTGAGCACTGAGTCTGTGTTTTTAAAACTCGGAGTCCTTCTGGACCTCGGTTCAGGGTGTGATGATGTCTTCTTACGTGTGACTCATAGAAAAGAATGGAGGTCCTCAGTGAGACTGTTTAGGCCCAAACTGAATACTTCACTTAAACTGAATATGTGTGAGGACAAGCCTGTTTGTCTGTCTGTATGTATAAGTGAGACTGAGGCTGTCTGTCTGACTGTATAACTGAGACTGAGACTTAGATGAAGACTAAGATTGAGACTGTTTGTCCATATAACTGAGACTTAGACTTAGATCGAGACTGTCTTTCTGTCCGTATAACTGAGACTGAGACTTAGATCGAGACTGTCTTTCTGTCCGTATAACTGAGACTGAGACTTAGATCGAGACTGTCTTTCTGTCCGTATAACTGAGACTGAGACTTAGATCGAGACTGTCTTTCTGTCCGTATAACTGAGACTTAGACTTAGACCGAGACTGTCTTTCTGTCCGGATAACTGAGACTTAGACTTAGACCAAGACTGTATTTCTGTCCATACAACTGAGACTTGGACTTAGATCGAGACTGTCTTTCTGTCCATATAACTGAGACTTAGACTTAGACCAAGACTGTCTTTCTGTCCGTATAACTGAGATTTAGACTTAGACTAAGACTGTCTTTCTGTCCATATAACTGAGATTTAGACTTAGACTGAGACTGTCTTTCTGTCCATATAACTGAGATTTAGACTTAGACTGAGACTGTCTTTCTGTCCGTATAACTGAGATTTAGACTTAGACCGAGACTGTATTTCTGTCCATATAACTACGGCTTAGGCTTAGACCAAAACTGTCTTTCTGTCCATATAACTGAGACTTATACCGAGACTGTCTTTCATTCCAGATAACTAAGACTTATACCAAGACTGTCTTTCTGTCCATATAACTGAGACATAGACCGAGACTGTCTTTATGTCCATATAACTAAGACTTAGACTTAGACTGAGACTGTGTTTCTGTCCATATAATTAAGACTTAGACTTAAACTGAGACTGTTTTTCTGTCCATATAACTAAGACTTAGACTTAAACTGAGACTGTCTTTCTGTCCTTATAACTGAGACTTAGACTTAGACCAAGGCTGTCTTTCTGTCCATAAAACTACGACTTAGACTTAAACCAAAACTGTCTTTCTGTCCATATAACTGAGAATTACACCGAGACTGTCTTTCTGTCCATATAACTGAGACTTAGACCGAGACTGTCTTTCTGTCCATATAACTGAGACTTATACCGAGACTGTCTTTCTGTCCTTATAACTGAGTCTTAGACTTAGACCAAGGCTGTCTTTCTGTCCATATAACTACGACTTAGACTTAAACCAAGACTGTCTTTCTGTCCATATAACTGAGACGTAGACCGAGACTGTCTTTCTGTCCATATAACTGAGACTTATACCGAGACTGTCTTTCTGTCCATAGAACTGAGACCGAGACTTAGACCAAGACTGTCTTTCTGTCCATAGAACTGAGACCGAGACTTAGACCAAGACTGTCTTTCTGTCCATATAATTAAGACTTAGACTTAGACTGAGACTGTTTTTCTGTCCGTATAACTGAGACTTAGACTTACACCAACACTGTCTTTCTGTCCATATAATTAAGACTTAGACTGAGACTGTCTTTCTGTCGGTACAACTAAGACTTAGACTTAAACGGAGACTGAGACTGTCTGTCCGTATAACTGAGACTTAGACTTATTAAAACGACTTATTCCTTCACCAATATTCACATATTTAATCCTTATTTGATATGGAGGTGAGGTAAAATGGTTACAAAATGCTGCTGGAGCTTCTCTTGGTGGTAATTCCATGTGTAGACAAGCGAAAACATGACTCTCCTCACTTTTCTTAGTTTAGTTCCACCAAGTTACCTGATAACATGTTTTACGTAAATTATATTAAGACAACATGTGTTTTATGAACCTCATCATAAACACTCAGTCCAGAGATTGTAACAATTTATAATATGTGAAGTTTATATCAGCTTCTTATTTTCATATCATATATTGATATGATTTGAACAGATTTAAACAAGCTATGAATCCTTCTTGTTTTTCAGACAGTTAAATTCAGTACAACCGTACAGTACAAGACCCTCAAGCCTTCAAGTATATAAAATATTAAAAACTAAAATCACAATTTCAGGATCAATTTCAGTAAAAAATTAGGTCAAATTACAAAGTTATCTTGTTCGGAACTTCGGGATATAAATTCAGCAGTCTGGGTTGCTCGACAACAGGAGTGGTGCTAGGGGACATGACCACGCAAACAAGAAGTCTGCCATAGGCTAGGCCAGACGCTCTGTCCGTCTTTCTGTCTGTATTACGAAGACTGAGACCGTCTGTCCGTCTTTCTGTCAGCATAGCGGAGACTGAGACCGTCTGTCCGTCTTTCTGTCAGCATAGCGGAGACTGAGACCGTCTGTCCGTCTTTCTGTCAGCATAGCGGAGACTGAGACCGTCTGTCCGTCTTTCTGTCAGCATAGCGGAGACTGAGACCGTCTGTCCGTCTTTCTGTCAGCGTAGCGGAGACTGAGACTGCCTGTCCGTCTGTCTCAACAGAAGGGGTCTTCTGTTCAGACATCTCTGATTTTCTTGAAATCGTTTTTTTTTTTTATCATTAAATATGTACATTTCAGTTTTATCTGAAATGTTATCTTGATATATGAAATACTTTTCATGGATACATTATTTTAACATTTGACCATCAACACACCTTCAGCACATTTTGTGGCACAGCTAGATTTCAGGTTGTGTTTGGAGACAATATGTTAGGAACTAAGTAAGACAAGAGCTTGAATTTTTCACTGTTAATTCTTATCATACCACTGATTCAGTCCATCACAGAATCTGTGATTATGTGTTTGTTGAAACATAATATTAAAGGTCAGCCATCATTAGAAGTCTCGTTTACAACAAATATTTAGGAAAATTTGATTAAGGTGACGCCAGCAAGTGATTTTTGAATCACATGCAGTGAATGTCACAATAATGCAATACAAAAACATATTGCATGAGTATGTTTGGATGTTATCTCATACACATCCTGTATGAATGCATGGACAAGTGAAGTATTCAGTTTAGGCCTTAACAGCTTCTCACAAACAGACGAGTTGGTCGTGTCAAAGACGTCCAGTCACTGAAGCTGATGGAGCAGTTGGTCGGTTCATCTGGACAACCCTGTGGTTGGACACCGGAGCTTCCTAACAGGACAGAGATGCCAGTTAGTGCACTGAGACTAATGTGGTCAACTCATGAAGGTCAACGGATACAAGAAAACTGAATTCACATTGGTCAGAACTATCAAGAGCTTTTAGATTTATGACCTTTCTGAGTGAAACCACAACAAGTCTGCAGAGAGGTTACATAAATGAAATGTTTTTACAACACTGAACTCTCACGAGTTCAAAACTGTCCAGTCAGAATGTTATTGTTTCTAGGTAAGTAACTGATCAATACATATAATACCTACATAGAATCAAAGATGGTTCTATATGTGGCCATTTTAAAAGCCACAGGCCAAGAGTTTATAAAAAAAAAATAACTCCAAGAAATGGATTAAAAACAAGCCCTTTCATAAAATAAAATGATCAGTTCTGGAAAAAACAACAAGTAAATAAGGTTTAACTAAAAACTACATTTACATGCTACATGTTCTGCTGTGACCTCGTTTATATCCAAAACATTTAAGGTAATAAAAAATCATAAATAATGAGCAAAAGAAAGCTTCATAACATTTCCAAGTATGCTCTATAAAACTACTTTTAAATTGAGTTTTTACAGTTACACACACTAAAAACATGTTAGTGAAACAGTCATCTTCATATCTCTTCACTCATGTGGACCCAGCTTATTCTTTTTTTACATTCCAAGATCAAAACTAGTGAAAACATAGCTTCCAGGTCATCAGTCCCAGGCTACGATTTGAACTTTACCAGCAGAAAGGTTTGCATTTGGAGAACAACAAAGTTTTTCAAAGTTTTCTTTGAAGTGAAATAAAGAAGCTAAAACTGACCAATATAATCAAAATATACTTTGGACAACAGTAAAATAACAGCTGTGCATTTCCTTACCTTCTCTGAGAGTCAGAGCGCTTCTCCTCGTCTGCCACCACATGTTCCTGACGTCTTTCTGTTCAGGGAAGAACAACAGAACAATAATCTGAATATGACATGACAATAACATGCCTTCATATCTGATGTAGGAAGAATTTGCTACAAGAATCTATAAAACATCGACACATGAAAATCTGCTGTCAGTCCACAAACACACATTACAAAAGCAAAGAGTTGACACCAGAACATGCAGCCAATACGTGACAAAACATTTAGCTGTAAACAGGACAGAGTTTGTTAGATGTGTGAAATCTTCTGCTCTGTCTGAATGTTTCAGTCAGACTGATCTCTCAGTGAGAACGTGACAGGAAACACTGACTGCTGTAGGAAGTGGATCATTCTCATCTGCAGAATTTTGAATGTAAACAGGGCAAAGACACAGCCCTCTAACAACTACAACTACCTCTATTTTTATGAAAATACAGATATTTTCAATATCAATACAACATGTAAAAAGTAGGACCATTTAGAGGGTCAATAAATCACACACACATTCATCTTCAGTCTCACACACAGTAAACTTTCATCTGAATAAATCAGACAAAATTGTTGGTGCATTTTGTCTTCCAAAGTCAGACTGTTCTTTAAACATGAACACTTCATTAAAGGCGTTTGATTATAATATCTTGTAAATTGCCTGTGAATTGTAAAATTAAACTGCAGAACGTTTCGCTCTATCGATTTATGAAGGGTTTTAAAATAACAGTTTCTGTGTTAAACATACAATCAAATGTCTGTGAACTGAATCAGCCATCGTCAGTCAGCGCACAAAAACGCATGCGTAATTACGCACAATGAACCTTGGATACCTTGCCTAAGTCCTGCTCACCCAACAACAGTCCTCCTCCGAAATAAGACAAGCGTGTGATCTTCTGGGACTCTACAGCCTCTGATTGTTCCTCTGGTGAAAAACTGGAAATCACAGCAGGAGACGCAGGACGCGCGCATCCAGTCACCGACACAGTTCCCTGGAAACAGCAGAAAAGCCGTCAGTCTGAGCAAAGGAAAAACACATTTCAGAGTGATCCAGTCCCAACATGTGGAGTTGAAGGCCCCTCAGTGCTGATACATGACAGATTCACCCACTAAGCTCAGCTGCTTTGTCTACATCTGAACGTTCTCACTTTGCATGACAGTTCCATCATGGAACTTCCATCTCCATTGTTTCCAAAAACAAACAGGTTCAGCATTTTTTGAAAAATGGCCCCTGCGTCTTCTTTTTTCTAAATTTTCTAGGTCAAACTTCACAAAGTTGATGTCCTCTGACCACAT
>CM045445.1:41243563-41400476 GCA_024666655.1 Dascyllus trimaculatus | reverse complement strand
GTCATAGTATAGTATGTCATCTAATAATAATAATACTAACGTCATAGTATAGTATGTCATCTAATAATAATACTAACGTCATAGTATAGTATGTCATCTAATAATAATAATACTAACGTCATAGTATAGTATGTCATCTAATAATAATAATACTAACGTCATAGTATAGTATGTCATCTAATAATAATAATGACGTCATAGTATAGTATGTCATCTAATAATAATAATGACGTCATACTACAGTATGTCATCTAATAATAATATTAACGTCATAGTATAGTATGTCATCTAATAATAATACTAACGTCATAGTATAGTATGTCATCTAATAATAATAATGACGTCATAGTATAGTATGTCATCTAATAATAATACTAACGTCATAGTAAAGTATGTCATCTAATAATAATAATACTAACGTCATAGTATAGTATGTCATCTAATAATAATAATGACGTCATAGTATAGTATGTCATCTAATAATAATAATGACGTCATAGTAAAGTATGTCATCTAATAATAATAATACTAACGTCATAGTATAGTATGTCATCTAATAATAATAATGACGTCATAGTATAGTATGTCATCTAATAATAATAATACTAACGTCATAGTATAGTATGTCATCTAATAATAATACTAACGTCATAGTATAGTATGTCATCTAATAATAATACTAACGTCATAGTATAGTATGTCATCTATTAATAATACTAACGTCATAGTATAGTATGTCATCTAATGATAATAATACTAAAGTCATAGTATAGTATGTCATCTAATAATAATAATAATACTAACGTCATAGTGTAGTATGTCATCTAATAATAATAATACTAACGTCATAGTATAGTATGTCATCTAATAATAATAATGACGTCATAGTATAGTATGTCATCTAATAATAATACTAACGTCATAGTATAGTATGTCATCTAATAATAATAATACTAATGTCATAGTATAGTATGTCATCTAATAATAATACTAACGTCATAGTATAGTATGTCATCTAATAATAATAATAATACTAACGTCATAGTATAGTATGTCATCTAATAATAATAATACTAACGTCATAGTATAGTATGTCATCTAATAATAATACTAACGTCATAGTATAGTATGTCATCTAATAATAATAATACTAACGTCATAGTATAGTATGTCATCTAATAATAATAATACTAACGTCATAGTATAGTATGTCATCTAATAATAATAATACTAACGTCATAGTATAGTATGTCATCTAATAATAATAATACTAACGTCATAGTATAGTATGTCATCTAATAATAATAATACTAATGTCATAGTATAGTATGTCATCTAATAATAATAATGACGTCATAGTATAGTATGTCATCTAATAATAATAATGACGTCATAGTATAGTATGTCATCTAATAATAATAATACTAATGTCATAGTATAGTATGTCATCTAATAATAATAATGACGTCATAGTATAGTATGTCATCTAATAATAATAATAATACTAATGTCATAGTATAGTATGTCATCTAATAATATTAATAATACTAACGTCATAGTATAGTATGTCATCTAATGATAATAATACTAAAGTCATAGTATAGTATGTCATCTAATAATAATAATAATACTAACGTCATAGTATAGTATGTCATCTAATAATAATAATACTAACGTCATAGTATAGTATGTCATCTAATAATAATACTACTAACGTCATAGTATAGTATGTCATCTAATAATAATAATACTAACGTCATAGTATAGTATGTCATCTAATAATAATAATACTAACGTCATAGTATAGTATGTCATCTAATAATAATAATACTAACGTCATAGTATAGTATGTCATCTAATAATAATAATACTAACGTCATAGTATAGTATGTCATCTAATAATAATAATACTAACGTCATAGTATAGTATGTCATCTAATAATAATACTAACGTCATAGTATAGTATGTCATCTAATAATAATAATACTAACGTCATAGTATAGTATGTCATCTAATAATAATAATACTAACGTCATAGTATAGTATGTCATCTAATAATAATAATACTAACGTCATAGTATAGTATGTCATCTACTAATAATATTAACGTCATAGTATAGTATGTCATCTAATAATAATAATACTAACGTCATAGTATAGTATGTCATCTAATAATAATAATACTAATGTCATAGTATAGTATGTCATCTAATAATAATAATGACGTCATAGTATAGTATGTCATCTAATAATAATAATGACGTCATAGTATAGTATGTCATCTAATAATAATAATACTAATGTCATAGTATAGTATGTCATCTAATAATAATAATGACGTCATAGTATAGTATGTCATCTAATAATAATAATGACGTCATAGTATAGTATGTCATCTAATAATAATAATACTAACGTCATAGTATAGTATGTCATCTAATAATAATACTAACGTCATAGTATAGTATGTCATCTAATAATAATAATACTAACGTCATAGTATAGTATGTCATCTAATAATAATAATACTAACGTCATAGTATAGTATGTCATCTAATAATAATAATACTAACGTCATAGTATAGTATGTCATCTAATAATAATAATGACGTCATAGTATAGTATGTCATCTAATAATAATAATGACGTCATACTACAGTATGTCATCTAATAATAATATTAACGTCATAGTATAGTATGTCATCTAATAATAATACTAACGTCATAGTATAGTATGTCATCTAATAATAATAATGATGATGTCATAGTATAGTATGTCATCTAATAATAATAATACTAACGTCATAATATAGTATGTCATCTAATAATAATACTAACGTCATAGTATAGTATGTCATCTAATAATAATACTAATGTCATAATATAGTATGTCATCTAATAATAATACTAACGTCATAGTATAGTATGTCATCTAATAATAATAATACTAACGTCATAGTATAGTATGTCATCTAATAATAATACTGACGTCATAGTATAGTATGTCATCTAATAATAATACTAACGTCATAGTATAGTATGTCATCTAATAATAACTCTAACGTCATAGTATAGTATGTCATCTAATAATAACTCTAACGTCATAATATAGTATGTCATCTAATAATAATAATACTAACGTCATAGTATAGTATGTCATCTAATAATAATACTAACATCATAGTATAGTATGTCATCTAATAATAATAATACTAACGTCATAGTATAGTATGTCATCTAATAATAATAATACTAACGTCATAGTATAGTATGTCATCTAATAATAATAATACTAACGTCATAGTATAGTATGTCATCTAATAATAATATTAACGTCATAGTATAGTATGTCATCTAATAATAATACTAATGTCATGGTAAAGTATGTCATCTAATAATAATATTAATGTCATAGTATAGTATGTCATCTAATAATAATAATACTAACGTCATAGTATAGTATGTCATCTAATAATAATACTAACGTCATAGTATAGTATGTCATCTAATAATAATAATACTAACGTCATAGTATAGTATGTCATCTAATAATAATACTAACGTCATAGTATAGTATGTCATCTAATAATAATACTAACGTCATAGTATAGTATGTCATCTAATAATAATACTAACGTCATAGTATAGTATGTCATCTAATAATAATAATACTAACGTCATAGTATAGTATGTCATCTAATAATAATAATACTAACGTCATAGTATAGTATGTCATCTAATAATAATAATACTAACGTCATAGTATAGTATGTCATCTAATAATAATAATACTAACGTCATAGTATAGTATGTCATCTAATAATAATAATACTAACGTCATAGTATAGTATGTCATCTAATAATAATAATACTAACGTCATAGTATAGTATGTCATCTAATAATAATAATACTAACGTCATAGTATAGTATGTCATCTAATAATAATACTAACGTCATAGTATAGTATGTCATCTAATAATAATAATGACGTCATACTACAGTATGTCATCTAATAATAATATTAACGTCATAGTATAGTATGTCATCTAATGATAATACTACTAATGTCATAGTATAGTAGGTCATCTAATAATAATACTAACGTCATAGTATAGTATGTCATCTAATAATAATAATACTAATGTCATAGTATAGTATGTCATCTAATAATAATACTAACGTCATAGTATAGTATGTCATCTAATAATAATAATGACGTCATAGTATAGTATGTCATCTAATAATAATAATGACGTCATAGTAAAGTATGTCATCTAATAATAATAGTAACGTCATAATATAGTATGTCATCTAATAATAATAATAATACTAACGTCATAGTATAGTATGTCATCTAATAATAATACTAACGTCATAGTATAGTATGTCATCTAATAATAATAATACTAAAGTCATAATATAGTATGTCATCTAATAATAATGATGATGTCATAATATAGTATGTCGCTGTGTAGTTCGTTCTCTTTCTTTCTGGAGTCAGATTCAATGTTTGGATAACAAACATTCATTTCATCTCACTGAGGAATAAACACTTTTTTAAAGGCTCGTCTTCAGTAGTGGGTTAGATAAATACAGTCTGATCAGATCATAATCAATATTAAAAACTGTCAGATTAAAACTAAAGGTAAAGATTCTTAAACTGGACAAAAACACTCCTGTGGGTTTTTCATTGCAGCATGAGAATAAAGACTCACCTGTCTCGGCCTCCAGCTCTGCACCAGGTGAGTGTTTCCATGACACTTACCTTCTCACTGACAGTTATCACCGCCTGAACTAATCAGCTGATCATGAACCAGACATAAAACCAGACCCGCTGTTCCACCGTTTGTCCACCAGAGGGCGCTGTCCGGTCAACTTTACTGTTAAAATAGTTGTGCTGAGGGTTTGACCCAGTGGAAGAAGAAGGTAAAAGGTGTTAGCAGCATGTTACTGTCAGCTGCTTTACATTCAATATTCCAGATCTTTATTCGTCTTCTGTCCACAAACAGACGGTCTGGGAACGCTGGAGTTCTTGTGCAGGGCTCTCGTGGAATTTGCGTTAAAATGGTCAAAATAGAACCTCCAAAAGCACTTTACAAGAGTAATAAAAGATCAGTACAGAAGTATAGTAAATACATGTGGATGCTGCAGCCGTGACGTGTTGCACATGCATGATGACGTGTTGCAGGAGAGTTGAACGGGTTTAACAGCGTCTCTAGAGCATTAAATAAAGATGGAACCGCAAAGTCTTTACTCGTGTAGTCTAGGAATTATTTCATGTTAAAACATAAAGAGCTGCATCGTGTCAGTCACCCACCAATCAGCTGCTTGATATGCAAATGAGGCGCTCCTTGCCCCTCCCCCAGACTCCGCCCCTCTACGCCCAAAAAGGGACAGGAAGTCGTCACTGAGACTCAGAGCTGTGAAATATCATAAAAACTAAACTTGTTTGTTTTCAGCGACAACTTCTGTCTCTGTTTTATCTCCATATGAACCAAGAAAAGAAAACATTGATTATTGATTATTGAAGCTTCATTAATGATCGAAAACAGTAGGAAGTTCTCATCGTTACCAGAGCTTTTAACGATGAAGTCATGAAGGCACTTATTTAAAACACTTAAAACAAGATTAAATAAAGAACAACACCTACAATATTACATAATAGCCTCATTTCCCCCACAGAGATATTATTGAACTCAGATATGAAGCTTCACACTTGACAATATCATCATTATATCCAGAAACCCAACGATGCTAATTAAAGGAAAACACCACCAGAGTTTAATTCATACTTTATTTATTGAAACTAAAAAAAAAAGACCAAGCAGGTAATGATGTGACTCAAGCAAACAGAGGTAAAGATAAAAATAATACATTTGAAAAGGTCACTTTTTATTATAAAACCCCGAAGATGAAGAACTGAGAGCCCTCACACACACACTCACACACACTCCTGTTCAACGCTACACTACTGCCATCCACAGGCGGCCGTCGAACCGTCTGCTGGAGATAATAATTAGTGTTTGGAGGATGAAACAGCCGAGCCTCGTCCTTTAACAGCACCTGGTTCAGGTCGACTCGGCTGCTGAAGGATCACCCAGCATATTATGACACGAAGAACCCGAACATTCACGGAAACACGGCGACAGGGAACGAAGATAAGCTTTCAGATCTATTATTTCTGCCGAGCATCATAAACGATGAATCTGTCTGTACACGATTCAGAGCGATGATAAAAATACCACTATGAGCTGTAGTGAACCTTCTTCTAGTTGGCCCCGTGATTCTGCAGCGATTTAAACCTCAGAGAAAGCAGGAAGGATCCTCCATCAGCTGGAATCCACCCTGCGATGATTCAGACTACAGAAGCTCTAAGCTAAGCTCGGCCTCCGTCGACACGATGTTTAAGCTTTTTGGTCCATAATCGACGCACTGGACAGTAAAGAACCATCATTGATTTACATGATAATCCTCTGAGCTGCTTCCATTAGGTGGAGCTACTCAGACTCGTCTCTGCTGTTTCTCTGGTCTTTGGTGAGACTGAACTGCATTTCTGTCTGTAGATACCTGACGAACGCGGCCACCATGAACTCCAGCGTGTATTTAGAGCTGCAGAATGCAACCTGGAGAGGAAGCATGGTGCAGCTTTAACTACCGCCGAGCAGAGGCGCCGATCTAAACAGAGACAGACGAGGATCTGGACATGGAGAAGGGAGCAAATGAAAGCGGGACAGGAGACCTGAGGACGTCTCGCACAGTGTCGAAGCGTTAAGATGAGGCGGGGGGAGAGAGGAAAGGAGTGGAGAGGATCCGGGAAGCGTCTCCCTCTTGTCTTCTTGCAAGTCGGGGAGACTCTCGGCTCGTCTGGGCCTCCTCATTGCCGGACCTCCACGTAGTTGGCGGGGAACAGACCGTAGGCGCCCCTGCAGACGCCTCGCCACCAGCCCTCGTCGATCATCTCGATGTTGGTGATGATGTCGTCGGGGTCGAAGGAGATCTCATCATCGCCGGCTGGAGGAAGAAAAAAGGGCGAATGAGGAAAGTGATCTGATAGTTCGGACCCTTGGTGTTGTTTTTATCCTTGTAGTTTCAGTCGTAGCAGAAGTCCAGGTGCCATGATTGAAACTACGAGGACAACCTTCATCTGGACGACTGAGGATCCTCAGAACCGGACCGGCAGCATTCTAACGCAAAAGCTGTCCTCAAAACCTTCAGGAGGCTCTGTCCCCCTTTCAGATCAGACAACATCCATCTTACACAGTGGTTCCCAACTGGTGGGTCGCGAAGCCATTTTTAGAGGGTCACAGAAGCAAAAAGTAGTGGTATAAAGTCTTTTATTTTAAAGGACGTGTTTCTTATGACACAGTTTGCTTTCAATAGCAGGATATTTAGTGGTGGTGACACCAGTAGTTGCCCACTATTAACCTCTAGATTTGGCTCTGTCAGCTTATTGGAGAAATTTATGCTAAAATGTGCCAAAAATATTCGAAAATGTGTTCAGAATCTGTCAAAATGGGCCAAGATATGCCCAAAAACTTGGCAAAAAGCGTCCAAATATACCAAAATGAGCAAAAAATAAGCCAAAATTTCCCCAAGTTGTATCAAAATGTGTTGAGACTCCACCCAAAAAGCTTAATTTGTTAACAGGAACAGCAAACTTCAACAATTTGGGTCGCGACCGTTATTAATAGAGACATAGTGGATCCTGAGGCTGGACCAGTTGAGAACCACTGGTCTAACAGACTGTTGTTGCACATTTATGGGCCGAGGTTCTCCTTGTTGGCTGTCGTCTAGTTTTAACTGACTGAAGGTGTGTTTTATGTAACTCCAGGTGTTGAGGAGGGACGTTCAGATGTGGGTCTGGTCGTTTTCTTTTCCCTCCGTCTTGGTAGGAACACATTTAACTCGGTGCTGGAAGGTTCTGATGTCCAACTGTGGAGGTTTCCTGACATCTTCTGTTGTGTTTCTGTCCACAGAGTCCATCTGCTCCGAGGCTTCTACTTGGTTTGGTTCTGATCGTCTACAGATCTGAACCAGGCGCTGGGATGAACTTCAGGCTCCGTCTGTAGAAACCCTCACTGGATTTGAAATATGTGGCCGGCCACCACCTCAGCACCTCTGGTTAAACTTCACGTGATGTCACTCCTCACATGTAGAAACGATCAGAACCAGCTCCACCCTCCATCAGACATGAGTCCTGCTGGACCCCTGACTCCACATACGAGGGTTTCTACAGACCAACCATGGAGGATGACGCAGAGCTGTTTAAAGGAACAACGTCCAGACACTGGTTCAGACCTGTAGACGACTCCTGGGTCGACTTCAGAACCAAGAAGAACCTTCACAGATCAACTCACTGAACAGAGACATGAAGGACATCATCCCTGACACCAAGAGCTACCGTCACCTTCTAGAACATCAGAACCTTCCAGCACCACGTTTAAAGAACAGCTCCTCTACACGTACAGGTACATAAACCGTCCTGACATCCAGTTTCACCTGCAGAGAATAATAATAAACACCTGCAGCCTCACAGCCGTCAGTCTCACCTGCTTGGTAGTCGTACAGAGCCACAGCCGTCACCCCGAGGTCCTCGCCGTACTCGTACTGCTGCCCGTCTGCTGGAGAACAAAGGTTTGGTAAGTAAAGATAAAAGGACGGAGGAAGCTACGGTAGAACCTTTGGTCTAAATTAACACAGATGGTTAATTTTTTTTAAATGCAGTGTTTTGGTACTTATTCACACTGTAGATCCACCGATCGCCATAACATCATGACCACCTGTCTAATACTGTGTTGGTCCCCCTTATGTGGTCCAGAATGCTCTGAACCATTGGACCAGAGGACTTCTCAGGGGGTCCTATGGGGTCTGGAACCACTGGATCCTTTGGCTACTCTGGCTTGTGCAGTGGGGCCTCTGTCAATCCAACTGGTTCCACTGCATCCTGTTGATGCTTGATCAGAATGGGCTGTAGGAAGTCTGGAGGTCACATCAACATGTTGGACCATTGTCATGTTCCTCCACATGTTCCTGATTGGTTGGTGTTGTTTCCATGTGGTGGGGTGCATTTTCATCCAGTGACATTTGGGATTTCCAGTGTTTTTGTTGTGGGACCATGTTTATTTGGGTGTTTAAATCTGATCAAGGTTTTCCATCAGAACACCACATAGAACCAATATGATCCATGTTATTCACTTCACCTGTCAGTGGTCAGGATGTTGGGGCTGATCTGTGGACATACATGTTTCCACGTTTGTAGACGATGGGTTTCTTTCTAGAGTTTAGCCCAGAATCAGACTTTAAGCATCTGATCCTCCAGTTAAAGCATAAAGCGAGAGGCACCAGGCTGCAGACCTCCACTGTGAGGACAGGAAGTAACGGGTACAAACAAGGAAAGGACATTTAAAGCGTCCAGTCCGGTAGGTGGTGGTGACGCATGTGAAGTTGGTTTGCTAACCGCTAATTAAATCAGAAGAAGAAGCAGCCGTTTAACGAGTGGTTGTGGCTGTTTCTCAGTATACGTACTTGTCCACGGTACGACCATGATGTGACACAACATGTAGTTTTAAGATTATTTGAGGCGATAAAGTGGTTGTATAAACATCAAATCTGTGGTCAGTTTATCAGATAAATTGCCTCCAGTGGTTTCTTAGATGTGAGTGTCCCCGTTAGACAGCTACTACCAGGCGGTCAGCGCTCACAGCTCCCCGCTGACAGCAGCCTTAGCTCGGATAGACTTTCTGAAATCTGCCGCTGGCTCTGACGGTTCTGTAGCAGGATAGAAGTAGTTTTACGGGAATCTAACGGTCACACTTTTGTTATTTAATGTCCCCGGTCGCCGACTTTGTCATTATATTAGTAATTATTGTGTTGTCTTCATGACCTGTAGCACGTCTTTGTTCTATTCTTATGACTGTAACTGTGCATTAAAAATAACATTTAAGGATTTTTCTGTTAGCAGGAATAAAACTCACAATGGGGCTCATTCTCAAAATAACAAGTTTAATATATAAATTAAAACCGTATATACTATAGATGATGGTCTAGTAGATTTTACGTTGTATTGCTAATGCATTAGCGCAAAAATTAATTCCACAGGAAGTGCCTATTTTATTTTGTAATGCATCCCATGCATTTCCTGTCCTCACAGTGGAGGTCTGCAGCCAGGTGCTCTCACATAAAGCTGGAGTAACTCAGAGCTGATGTTTCTACCTGCTGCTGCAGACTCGTCGGGGGTCTGGTAGAGCTCCTCCTCCTCCTCCGGTGCTTGTTGGCTCTGAGGCTCCGGTTCGTACAGCGGCTCTCCGTTTTCAGCAGCATCGTTGGAAACGTCCTGCCGGGACAAATATGATCTGTTAATGAAGGCTGCAGCGGTCATGTTAAGAAGAGGGGAATAAATATGTAAAGACAGTAAACTGAGTCTACAATTATTATCTTATTCTATACGGCTGGACTCAGGATTTCTTCAGACACACATGAACGGTGGTGGATCTACAGTGGACAGACTAGTTTAGGAGCCGATAAACAGAATCAGATTTAAACTTTGAATCCTTTAGCTGAGCCCTCCACCTGAACATCCACTCACCTGGTACTCTGGAGCTGCTGCTGGCTGCACTGGGGGGGTGGGGCTGGGGGCAGGAGACGGGGCTTTGGGGGCCTCTTCGATCTTGCGTCGCGCCTCCTCCTGCTCCTGCTTCTCCTTGGCCTGCCGGCGTGCTCGCTCCTCCTCGGCCTTCTTCTTGTCCTCCTCCTCCTTCTGCTTGGCGATGTTCTCGAAGCGAGCCTTGATGCTTCCTGTGCTGCTGCCGGCTGAGGAGAGGCGACACCAGGTCAGTGACACGTTTAATGTTCTGGAGACTGATGATGAGGATGATGATGATGATGATGAAGGCTCACCAGCTTCCACAGGCTTGGTTCTCTGGTAGGAGGGCGTCGGCTTCTCCACATCTTCAAACGTTCCTGCGCTCTGTCCAACAACAGATTCAGATGTGAGACAGAACCATCGTCACACTAAACGCTACGAGTCAAACGTGTTCATACGACCACGGGAAGGTAGACATGTTCCTACACGGAGCTCAAACTGGACCAGACACCATGTTCTCTACATACCAGGTGTCTATCCATGCAGGTGTCTGATCTACTGGACTCATTTCATTTTTCTCTTTAAGTCTCGTTCGTCTGTTTCCTATCTTCTATCCTGTTCACCTCACCCCAACAGGTGGAGGTAGATGTCTGCCCCGTAGACATATATACGTAGACGCCGCGTTGACTGCTGCTGCCGATTGGAGCCGACGTGCCTACGCGGCGGCCATCTTGGTACAGTGCCACTCGCCCCTACAGTGCATTACGTCTATAGAGGAATGACATGTCTGCACTATAAAAGTGATCATAAATCCATCAGTTGTCAACATATATTGTTTGTTACAAACATCAGACATGGAGGACGGACAGGCAGACATAAATAGAACAAAAGCATCCAAGCATCCTGTGTCAAAGCTACATGTGTGACGTTTTTAACAAACCAAACCGTTTGGAAATCGGTCGAAAATTCAGTGAATAATTCTACTTTAAGATTGTGGAGTACCTCTTACCTCCATAGACTTACATTCACTCCCCCCTCTGCTAGCCCTGTACCAAGATGGCGGAGCTTTAGGCACGTCCCTCCACAGTCAATGCGGCGTCTACGTATATATGTCTATGGTCTGCCCTTCCTGAGCCTGGTTCTACTGGGAGTTACTTCCTGTTAAAGGGCAGTGTTTTGCTGCTTCCTCAATTGGAATCCGATGGAAACCTTTGATTTGTTTGGTTCTCTAAACTTCGTCAGGTCTTCGCCTTACTTTGAATATGGTGCAGGAGTCTGTTGGAAACCTGAGGTGACGTCATGTGAACTGGCACTATGAACATAAAACGACATGAATTGAAACTGAAAATTAAATTCTGCGTCAGCGAGCAGCCGGGAGGAGAGTTGAGCACCATAAATTCATCCCATCAGGGTCAAACTGTCCAAGTTCAGGACATCAACGCTCATCGCAGACGGTTCTGGACCCATTTAGACTACAGGAGCTCGACCAGGTCCCAGGGCTGCCCTTTGTCACCGGTTCTGTTCATAACTTAATGGACAGAATTTCTAGGTCCAGCCAGGAGGGGGTCCGGTTTGAGGACTGCAGGATCTCGCCTCTGCTTTTTGCGGATGACCTGGACCTCCAGCGTGCACTGGGGCGGTTTGCAGCCGAGTGTGAAGCGACTGGGATGAGGATCAGCACCTCCAAATCCGAGGCCATGGTTCTCAACCGGAAAAAGGTGGCTTGTCCTCTCCGGGTCGGTGGAGAGTCCCTGCCTCAAGTGGAGGAGTTTAAGTATCTCGGGGTGTTGTTCCTGAGTTTCCTCCGCAGGGTGGCTGGACGCACCCTTAGAGATCGGGTGAGGACCTCAGTCACCAGGGAGGAGCTCAGAGTAGAGCCGCTACTTCTAAACATCGAGAGGAGTCAGCTGAGGAGGCTTGGACATCTGTTCTGGATGCCTCCTGGACGCCTCCCTGGGGAGGTGTTCCTGGCATTTCCCACCAGGAGGAGGCCTCGGGGTAGACCTAGGACACCCTGGAGGGACTATGTCTCTTGACTGGCCTGGGAACGCCTCGGGGTCCCACTGGAAGAGCTGGAGGAGGAGTCTGGGGCGAGGGAAGTCTGGACCTCTCTGCTTAGACTGCTGCCCCCATGACCCGGATAAGCAGAAGATAATGGATGGATGGATGGATGGATGGAGCTTCACCAGTGTTGCAGGAGCACTGGGAGCTGTGTTTGGCTGCACATGGAGACTTTCAACAGGGAGGAAGGCCACGTTGTTCAGCCGTGGTTTTGCTTCTCATAAATACCATCTAAGAAGTTTCTGAAGGCACCTTGAACCCTCCTTACCTTGTCCATGCGGTCGTTCTGGACACCAAACTTCCCTCCGAATCCTTTAGAATAATCTGATAACAAACAGAAACAAGAGTCATTGTCTGTTTACGACCACCGGTCAGCATCAGCAGAACCTCAGCAGACCAACGGTGAACACCACCAGGGTTAAATCCAGGAGCCGGATGTGAAAACCCGACTCTGGTCTGCAGGTTCAGATGAAGCAGACGAGTGGACGAGTTCAGAACAGGAAGAACAGAATCAAAGGACGGGCTGCTGCGCTCATGCAAACCTGCAAAGAGGAGGAACAAAACAAGAAACAGGACTGATAGGAGGAGGACTGATAGGAGGAGGACTGACAGGAGGAGGACTGATAGGAGGAGGACTGATAGGAGGGTCTTTACAGCAGCTTCTTCTCTGCACTGAACAGCAGCCATGTCTGCAGCAGGAGGCTCCAGGAAACACCATGCACAACACGAATGGACGGATGCAGAAGCAAACAAACGGCATCGTGGCGGAGCAAAGGGGAGGTGATGGGGGAGGTGGAGTCTGAGGTGATTCCCTCTCAGTGGTTTATAAAAACACCACGGAGCTGCTCCTACTGGGTATCAGGGCTCATGCAGGAGGACTGGTTCTGCTGTGAGGGGGGATGCTTACATTAAAGTGACTGGCCCAAGGTGGGGGGTGGTTTGTGGCGGAGGGGGGAGATGGGGAAGCGTTTCATTCAGAAATAAATAAATAAAAGAGGCCAGAGACTCGGTGGAAACCTGCCACAGCTGAGCAGCACAGATCCGACACAAGGCAGCAGAAACGATTAAACTAAGAGTCGGTTCACATCAGAAGACAAAGGCCAAGAAGATAGAACCAGTTTGTCACCGAGGCCTGGAGGTGTGTCTTCTAAAACACCACTTTCTATCCTATGATACTTAAAGTACCAGTAGATTAAGGTTTTACTTCACTGCTTCCAAGAGTCAAAGTGCTCCTTCTCTGCCATGTTAATCCTGCAGCTGATTTAACTACTTCCTGTTTCCCCCGTAGGAATCAATAAAGGTTTATCCAAGTCGATAAGTTATCTGTTGATTATAATCTGTATTATAAGTAGTAGAACATGGGTGTGTCGTTTCCATCACTGTCAGATAAAACCACAACTATCTGCATGGCCCAGCATCACCAGAGGTCGATAAGTTTTGTTTTTATTGTGAAGGAACTGACAGAAGTTACTGATTCATATTCAGATGATACTTCAGATTTTTGTTGTCATAAATCCCATGAAACAAAACAACAACCAAAACTAGTGATTATATCTACATTTTTTTCTCCTTTTTTTTTGTTTTTTTTTGTTTGTTTGTTCGTTCATCTTGTCCATTCTGTAAAGCGTCTTTGAGTGACCAAAAAAGCGCTATATAAAATTGATGAATTATTATTATTATTACATAACTGTACGTATACGAGGCTCCAGTGTCGTCTCCAAACTGTTAAACACACAACATGACAACGCTCTGCAACGTTCAGCAGCGTACTACAGCCTTGGCAACGTTTGGCAATGTTCGGCAGCGCTTGGCAACGCTCGGCAACGCTCGGCAACGCTCGTCAGCATACTACAGCCTCGGCAACGTTCGGCAGCACTCAGCAATGCTCGACAATGCTCGGCAGCATACTACATCCTCGGCAGCATTCGGCGACGCTCGGTGGCGGTGTGCACGACTATTCGAAAATCAAAATTATTATCCCGATACCACCACAACCAACCAATATTCCGATATTCCAATCTTCAGGACCAGCCTTAGTCAGACGTCTTATTCTGACACGGTAAACAAAGTCCACTCTGGTCAGTCCCACGCCATGCTGCTTGTTGTTCTCTGACCGCGCAGTCTGATGACATCATACACATGCGACAGTACCATTGGGAATCCTAAAAACATTTAGTAGCAGCACTGAGAACCACGCCAACACATGGTTTGTTTGTTTTCATGGGATTCGTTGACAACAAACAAACATCGCTCTGATCTGTGACGTTCATCAGTCGGTGCTGCAGAGCTGTGAGGGTCTGAACGGGGCGGGGGTCTAAAAAGAAGCCGCTACTGAGGAGGACGGTGCCAAAGAAGCTAAGTGGGGGAGGGAGTGTTCTTCTGGGGGAGAGAAGGTGAGGGGCGGGTGGGTTTGATAAAGGGGGAGGCAGGGTGGGTTAGATAAAGGGGGAGGCAGGGTGGGTTTGATAAAGGGGGAGGCGGGTGTTCAGGGGTTTCTGTGCCTTTCTGGGACTCGTGCTTGGCCAGGCGCTCCTTGTGCTCGTAGCCCAGAGCACACTGGTCCTGCCTCTCCTCTACCCCATACTGCCCTCCAAACCCACGCTTATAGTCTGCAACACAGCACACACACACACACACACACACACACACACACACATATGGACACACAAACACCGCAAACATCACAAACACACACAGGATTAACACAGATAAAAAACACACAAACATAGAGACGATGAAGGCAGGCCTCATGCTCAGTGATATGAAGGAAACACATTTTGGTCGCAGTTCCCCTCTGCTTCCAGTCTCTGTGCTAAGCTAGGCTAACACTTTCCCTCTGCTTCCTGTCTTTGTGCTAAGCTAGGCTAACAGTTTCCCCTCTGCTTCCATTCTTTGTGCTAAGCTAGGCTAACAGTTTCCCTCTGCTTCCAGTCTCTGTGCTAAGCTAGGCTAACAGTTTCCCTCTGCTTCCTGTCTTTGTGCTAAGCTAGGCTAACAGTTTCCCCTCTGCTTCCATTCTTTGTGCTAAGCTAGGCTAACAGTTTCCCCTCTGCTTCCATTCTTTGTGCTAAGCTAGGCTAACAGTTCTCCTCTGCTTCCATCCTTTGTGTTAAGCTAGGCTAACACTTTCCCTCTGCTTCCCGTCTTTGTGCTAAGCTAGGCTAACAGTTTCCCCTCTGCTTCCATTCTTTGTGCTAAGCTAGGCTAACAGTTTCCCCTCTGCTTCCATTCTTTGTGCTAAGCTAGGCTAACAGTTTCCATCTGCTTTCCTCCTCTGTGCTAAGCTAGGCTAACAGTTTCCCTCTGCTTCCTTTCTTTGTGCTAAGCTAGGCTAACAGTTCCCCTCTGCTTCCATCCTTTGTGCTAAGCTAGGCTAACAGTTTCTCTCTGCTTCCATTCTTTATGCTAAGCTAGGCTAACAGTTTCCCCCTGCTTCCATCCTTTGTGCTAAGCTAGGCTAACAGTTTCTCTCTGCTTCCATCCTTTGTGCTAAGCTAGGCTAACACTTTCCCTCTGCTTCCATCCTTTGTGCTAAGCTAGGCTACCAGTTTCCCTCTGCTTTCTTCCTCTGGGCTAAGCTAGGCTAACAGTTGCACCACAGATCGGTTTGAACAAGACAGTTTTCTACGGACTGGTCATCACGCTCGTAGAAATCTGTCTTGTTGAAACCAATCTGTGGCTGCTTTAAACCACCTTCAGCTGCAGTCCTGACATGCAGACATGAATCTGAGCTGTGGTTTCACTTCCTCTGCAGCGTCAGATTGAGGAAGCTGCTGACCTCTGAGAGGCCGCAGTGAAACCACATCAAAGCCGACGGCTGAGGAGGAAGGAAGGAGGTCTGATAGTGAAACCCTCAGAGCCGACAGCATGGAGGACGCTGAAGCTCTGGTGGAGCAAGGTTAGACTCCTCATGTAGGAATGGAAGGTTTTAGAACAGTTCTGTTGTTTCCAGCGTTGATGAACTTCCTATAAATGTCTTCATGAATCTGAAGCACTGATCCTGATCTAAACTACCAGCAGCAAACCTGAACAGAAACCCATCGGTACCTTTCTGGGACTCGTGCAGCTGCAGCTTCTCCTGGTGGTCCCATCCCAGCGCCGACTTGTCCTGCCTGTCCGTCTGCACGCCGAACTTCCCTCCGAAGCCCTTCACGTAGTCTGCACCGAACGAGACGAGGACAGACGTTAGAACCTCGGCTCTGAAAGTGAGCTTCACTTCCTGGAACAGTTAGAGACGCTGATGGACGACGGCTGGTTCTTCTGTCGAACATCAGACTGACCTGCTGGTTGAGCCTCAGAATGTCAGTTATTTCCATTTCCTGCCTGTTCTAACAGCGTACTGATGGTTTAAAATGAAGGAAAACACAAAACGGAATCAGATTTTAGAGTTTTAGTGGGAGGAAAACAACCAAATTGAGCATAAATGACAGATTTTTCATGTTAAAGTTGAAATTTGAACAGAATAAAACTCTTAACAGTGAAGTTTGTGAGTCTTTGGCTCTGAATGGAAACTGCAGGTGTTTTTAAAATCACTCAGGGCAGCTCTCTCCTCATAGGAGCCGCTTCATGAATTAAATTACCGTAATGACGCCTCAGCTTTCAGAAACCGTTGGATTTCTCCCGTTAGAGCAAACAGTGACATCATTACTCCATGCAGTGGCCCCATTTTATTGTCTTCTAACATTAAACCCTGGTCAGTTTAATTCAAATCCAACCTGCATTTTATCCGTTTTTTCTTATTTTGTTGTTGCACAGTGACCTACGGTGTCCTGAAAGCCGCTTTGAAATAACTCTTCTTCTTCTTCTGTCGTTTTGAACTGCGACAGACAAGCTGTAGAACGTTTCTCAGCTCCCCAACGTTTCTCCCTGAAGACCTTCAGAACGATGCATTCGGGTTTGTTCAACCCAAACACCAGAAGCATCACTGAGGTTTTCGTAAAAATCACAGTACTTAGGGCTTTAATTAATTTAATAGACAGTTTCATCTCTGCATTAGATAACAATACATTTATACGCAGTGTTTTTATAGACTTAAAAGCTTTTGATGCAGTCAATCATAATATTTTACTTGCAAAATTACATAAATATGGAACTGATTTTAAATGGATCTCAGTTTGTCTGTATGAACGTTTGCAAGTCGAACAGGACAGCTGCTCACTGTGGAGTCCCTCAGGGGTCCATATTAGGTCCATTATTGTTTCTCATTTATATAAATGCTCTCACTCCAGTAATGTTTGCTGATGATGCCACTTTGGTTATGTCTCATTCAAATGTTAATGAACTTATAAATCAAGCCAATGTGGGATTATCTGCATGTGACAAATGGTTTAAGAGCAATAAACTGGCTTTGAATACCAAAAAAAAACAACTATAAATCATTTTCAACTGGCTCTAAGCTCAGTGTTGCCTCAGGTGAAGCAGCTCGTGTCTCGTCCTCCAGGTTTCTGGGCGTTGACTAAAGAAATAAATACATATTTATGATGTAAACTAAGTAGATTTAGTTTGTCACAGTGAGGCAGCAGCAGAACACGTCTCCATAAACCCGTCAACGCCCCTCCTCCAGCTGCTTCAACGTGTCCTGTGGGAGACCTTCAGGTCACACCTTCATCTAGAACCTGCTCAGGCAAGAAGCTCCACGATGAGTCCAGACAAGCCTCATCGTGGAGGCGAGTCGCTGAGGCCCTGCAGAGACTCTAAACCACCAGAGTCCTGCTCTCTAGAACCCAGAACCACACACACCTCTGAGGACGAACATCTGCACCTCTTTAGTTCAAGGTTATTGATCCATGACCAGAGTGAAGCATTAGCAATGAGAAATGTCTCTTAGATGGGATGAAGTTCTGTGTTTTTACTGTGAATCATTCCTAAACGTCGGTTATCAGTCGTCCCTCTGACTTCTCTCCAGTCGTATTTTAACCCTTTGGCCCTCTTTGGGAATTTTTCTACATTTTTGTAAACATTTTTTTTTTATTTGGTCGTCATCTCGGCTGTGTTGCAGTTCGGGGCGTGAAATTTTCCAAGAAATCTTCTTTTTAGTGGAATTTTTGAAATCTGCTGTGTTTTACTGTCACATGTCTTTAATACTAAAAACGTACACGCACTAAAAACTGCTTTTAAATCATCATACATTCATATTTTATTCTGATTCTTTTGCATAAATCACTTAAACAACTTCAGACTTTTTCAAAACTACCAAACATTTAATCATTTTCAGGATTTTAACCCTTTAAATGCCACTTTATTGATACGAAATATTTCATTTTTTTTTAAAAACACAAAAAGTTCAATATTTTCTATATAATAAACAGTAGTGAGATGGGGCTTTGGTGGTTATTAGAGTCTTGGATATGTCAAAGATTACCAACAACATTGATTTGATTGCATGAGTATTTTTTATGTCGTGTCACATAGTAACACTGAAAAATAAATTTTAAATATTACTTCAGATTGCTTATTTTTATTTTATTTTACCTTTTTGTAATGTGTAGTTGATAGTACCTATTCTATTTTATTATTATTATTATTATATTATACTATTATTATTATTATTATTACTATTATTATTTTTATTGTTTTTATCTTTATTATTTTTTTTATTTTTATTATTATTTTTACCTTTATACTGATTACTTAATAACTTTATTCTATATCTTACTTGTGCTGTCCTTTTCCTCTTATCACTGTTCTGAGCTACTGTGACAACAAAATTTCCCTTGTGGAAGAATAAAGTCTGTCTAAGTCTAAGTCTAAGGACACCTTCGTGGACTAAAACGCCCCACTGACTTCAATTCAAATCACATTTTTTAATCTCTCTGCCACTGCAGCATTTAAAGGGTTAAAATCCTGAAGATGATTAAATGTTTGGTCGTTTTGAGAAGATCTGAAGTTGTTTAAGTGATTTATGCAAAAAAAAAAATCAGAATAAAATATGAATGTATGATTTAATAGCAGTTTTTAGTGCGTTTACGTTTTTGTACATGAAGGAGTCCAGTGTTGTTATTAACTTGAGGGTTAAACATGAATCTTCTGACGACACGACCAGCTGGAGAGACTCGCCTCTAACGGCTGATTTAATACCGACCTTTCTGGGACTCGTGCCTCTCCGTCTTCCCCTGGTACTCGAAGCCCACGGCGCTCTTGTCCACCTTGTCGGTCTCGACGCCGAACTTTCCTCCGAAGCCTTTGGCGTAATCTGCCGACGAGGAGACACAAAGAAAGAGTCAGCAGACGCTTCTCTGACTCAGGGAAACGAAGCCTTTTACTTCCCACATAAAGGAGTCGGACTAGAATAAACAATCTGAGCTCATGTCGGTCATTTTTAGATCCATCTCTGCTTCTTCATCTCCAACCTGCCTCAAATTTTACAGCATAAAATCTGGATATCTGCAAAAACTACGTGTGATTTTTCAGCGTGACGTATCAGGAACTTCTCCAGATGCATTCTTTAAATAAATCTGCTTCTGTTGTTCTGTAATCACACGACGACATCTCAGCAGCTAATCATGATAAATCAGTCCCTCCAGGAATTCACGAAGCAATTAACGCTAATTCAACTAATCTCCATGAATTCTGCTCCACCTTGCAATTTCGTCCAATCACCGCGACTTTTCCGCAATCTTGTCCCGCCTCCCGTGAGTTCCACCAATCACAGCAGTCCCCAGTAATGCACGTACGTCACCGGATTCACTTCCTTGTTTATGGTTTGAAGATACAGATGCAACAAAAACTACTGCAGAACAATTCCCTGATGTTCTTCACCAAAGCGGAGCTAAACTGTTTTCACCCCGTGGAATATTGAGGTGGAACACAAACCAAAACCATCCACTGACAAACACTTTTCTACCGTAAACATATCAGGAGAATGGGTGAAACCAGCGGACCACAGACCAGACAAACCACCGTGATGAAGCTGTTGCATCCAGATCTGTGGCAGCACTCAAACAATGAAGGTCAGTTAGATTCATTAACTGAAAAAAGCCAATTTTTTAGCAATTTTTTACCGTCTCCTGCAATTTAATCGCAACAAATACGCTTCAAACATCGCAATTTTTTAGAAAAGCTGCCGTGAATTCAGACATTTTAGGAGCAACAATCTGGAAAAACACCCCAGAAATCCTGGAGGGACTGATAAAAACCCAAAATCTTTTATTTCCTGAACCTCATGGACAAAATAAAACACAGATAATAGTTTAATTCTACCAACACTTTAGTTTTTGTGGTGCCGCTGACAGGCCTTTACCTCTAACAGTTCCTGATCCATCACCACCTAAACACAATATCTAACATATTAATCTAAAAATCAAACGAGGGACACTCCAGCAGAAGGAACTTGAAGATCTGAGGGGGAATAAACCGTCAGCAAACCGAGGCCTTTTACAGGAACGGGCCTGTTGAAATAGTTTTCCCACCACAGACCACAAAGCAGAGTCTGAGCCAATCAGGGGAAACCAGAGCAGCGACGCGTTAAAGGAGAATCCAACCCATCATCTGCTCATACAATGTGCTGAGAGTGTGTGTGTGTGTGTGTGTGTGTGTGTGTGTGTGTGTGTGTGTGTGTGTGTGTGTGTGTGTGTGTGTGTGATCTCTAGCTAACAAACACCAGGATGTGTTTTCTGACTCTGGGGAAAACAAACACCAGAAAGAAGCAGCCTTTTGTTTGCAGGCGACGGCTGAGGAATGAAGGAAGAAATGCAAAATAACTTGATCTGTCAGGACCTGCAAGAAGCTGCACGAGGCCCAGTTATATATCTATGTGTGTGTGTGTGTGTGTGTGTGTGTGTGTTTCTCCACAAACCTTTCTGGGACTCGTGTTTCTCCGTCTTGCCCTGATAGTCGAAGCCCACGGCGCTCTGGTCGACCCGGTCCGCCTGCACGCCGTAGCGGCCTCCAAACCCGGTGGAGTAGTCTGCAGGCCAGAGGTCAGAGGTCAGAGGTCAGAGGTCAGAGGTCAGAGGTCAGCATGGAGGGGCCAGACGACCCTTTAACACTTAGCGGTACCAACACCTATCATCACAGTTACTCTGAGACTGAAGCTCTGTTTCTCTTCTGAAGACGAAGGCTGACATTTGTTTGAATTTAACTCCACCACCAGGCCTCCAGAGGGTTGATTAGCTTCAGATAAATACAGCTGTGGTCAAAAGTTTACATCCACCTGTAAACAACATAAAGTCATGGATCTCTGGAGTTTCCTCTAGACTGACTGGAACAGATACTTCTTTGTCACAAAAAACATTCATGAAGTTTGCTTCTTTTATGACTTTATTATGAGTTAAGAGGCTCAAAAATAAACATACAGCGATGCTAATATTTGGCTACATGTCCTTTGGCCCTTCTGGTTTCCATCCACAAGCTTCTGGTTGAATCTTTGACTATTCCTCTCGACAGAATTGGTTCAATTTGTTGGCTTTCTGACGTGGATTTGTTTCTTCAGCATTGTTCTCAATGGGGTTTAAGTCAGGACTTTGGGAAGGCCATTCTAAAACCTTAATGCTAGCCTGGTTTAGCCATTCCATTACCTTCTGGTGTGTGTTTGGGGTCATTGTCCTGTTGGAACACCCAACTACGCCCAAGACCCAACCTTCAGGCTGATGATTTCAGGTTATCTTGAAGAACTTGAAGGTAATCCTCCTTCTTCGTTATCCCGTTTACTCTGTAAAGCACCAGTTCCATTGGCGGCAGAACAGCCCCACAGCATGATACTACCACCACCGTGCTTGACGGTAGGCACGGTGTTCTTGGGGTTAAAGGCCTCACCTTTTCTCCTCCTAACATATTGCTGGGTGTTGTTTTGTTTGGTCTGACCACAGAACTTTCCTTATCTTATCTTTGTCCACGTGATCAGCAGCAAACTTCAGCGGAGCCTTAAGGTGCTGCTTTTGGATCAACGGCTTCCTTCTTCACGGTCTCTCAGTCCATGATGATGCTAAACACACCTGACTGTGGACACTGACTGGTTCTCGGTTGACTCTTCACCCTCCTGACCAGTTTTCTCTCAGCAGCAGGTGATATCTTGCACTTTCTTCCTGCTCCTTTGACTTTCCCATTGTAGTGTTTGTATCCAATGAGCCCTATTTAAATGGCCTCAGAGGAGTCACCAGCTGTAGTCAATCATAATCACTCACCAGAAGTCACGAGGCCATGCTATGAAGCTCATTTCATCGACACAACTTCCTAAGTCACCAAATTGCTAATTCATGTTGCTGTATGTTTATTTCTGATCCAGCAGGTTTGGTCACTTTTTCTGTTAACCCATAATAAAGTCAGAAAAGTACGGAAGCCCTTAGCGGCCATGGTCCAACTTAATTTTTTCGCTCTGTTTTCTCGTTACAACGACTTAATTTTGCGGTGAGGTACAAAGTGAAACCAACCCTCCAGACCAGAAGGAGCTCTGCCACCGCTGCACACTACCGACTGAGAGTTCGTTAAAGTTGGAAAGATGTTCACAGATTCAGACTTCCAGCATCAATAACTCATTAGTGACACGTTGTCAAAACATAAACGATGCCTCTTTCCATCGTTGTCAGGTAGACAATGTGCTACAAGCCCAGCTTTATCAACAGTAGCGGTGGCAGAGCTCCTTCTGGTCTGGAGGGTTGGTTTCACTTTGAACCTCACCGGAAAATTAAGTCGTTATAACGAGAAAACAGAGCGAAAAAAATGAAGTTGGACCATTTGGCCGCTAAGGGCTTCCGTATAAAAGAACCAAACTTCATGAACGTCTTTCGTGACTAAGACGTATTTGTTCCAATCAGAGCTGTAGAAATAAGAGGAAACTCCAGAGAGCCGTGACTTTATGTTCTTTACAGGTGGATGTAAACTTTTGACCACAGCTGTAGTGTAAGAACTGAAGCCCGACATCATGCCTCCGTCAGAACACCGCCTGCACTGTGGCGTTCAAATGCTTCCTGAACATGTCGCTCTGTGCAGCTGGATGGGAGCCAAACGCTGCCCACTGAACCTAATCGGCTGCTAGGAGGTAAAGCTACACCGCTAACGAGTCCAGAGTCGTTCCCTGTTCGGTTCCGTTTCCACTGATGTGAGGCAGACATGAGACAAGACAACAGGTCAGGACTTCACCTTTCTGGGAGGCGTGTTTCTCCGTCTTCCCGGCGTACTCGAACCCCACAGCTGACTGGAAGAAGAGCGAAAGAAGAAGCCCGGTTAGTTTAAACACGCCTCAGACGTCTGGATCAGTCTGGGCTCGTTTCTATTAAAGGAAACGAGACGAACAGCCGAGACAACATTTAAATGAAGCTCTTTGTTCATCTGGAACGACCAGCTCGCTTCTGTCTCAGGTATCAGTAGCCGGAGATTCTTAGTGCTGAGGCTCGTTGTTGGTTCAGAATTCAATAATCTGACTGTGGCTCATCTACAGAAAACATCCATCATCGACACACCACTCAGTCTCCTGTAGGGAGGCTGGAGTCTATCCCAGCCGACTCAGGGGTCACCTGGACAGGTAACAGCCTATCACAGGGCTACACATAGAGACAGACAGCCAAGCACACTCTCATTCACACCTACAGACAATTTAGAACAGTGGTTCCCAACTGGTGGGTCAAAAGTGGGTCGTGAAGCCATTTTTAGAGGGTCGCAGAAGCAAAAAGTAGTGGTACAAAGTCTTTTATTTTGAAGGACGTGTTTCTTATGACACAGTTTGCTTTCAGTAGCAGGATATTTAGTGGTGGTGACACCAGTAGTTGCCCACTATTAACCTCTAGATCTGTCTCTGCCAGCTTATTGGAGAAATTTATGCTAAAACGTCCCAAAAATGAACCAAAATGTGCTCAGAATCTGTCAAAATGGGCCAAAATATGACCAAAACTGGGCAAAAACATCCAAATATACCAAAATGAGCAAAAAATAAGCCAAAATTTTCCTAAATTTTATCAAAAATGTGTTGAGACTCCACCCAAATAAACCTTAATTTGTTAACAGGAACAGCAAACTTTAACAATTTGGGTTGTGACTGTTACTAATAGAGACATAGTGGGTCCTGAGGCTGGACCAGTTGAGAACCACTGGTTTAGAATCATCAATTAACCTCAGCATGTTTCTGGACTGAGGGGAGAACATACAAACTCCACACAGGAAGATCCCAGGCGTCCTAACTGGGATTTGAACCGGGGATCTTCTAGCTGTGAGGCGACGCTGCTAAACCACTGAGCCTATATAACATGCAGATTGTGTTTGAAGAACTAAACAGTCCAAGTTGGACTTTTCCTCTCATATTGAAGTGTTGATTTTGATTTATTGTGATAAATAAATAACTGACAAGTGACTGAACACATCAGAGTTTTATCCTCCTACAGTCAGAGCTGAGCTTCCTTCAAGTGTTTGCTGTGAAGATGCTGCTGGTTTTGTGTTTAATGCTACATGTCTGTATTTCATGTGGATCCCAGAAGACCCAGCTGTGCTCTAGAGATGATGATAAACACATAAACAGCCTTGTATTTGTTTTATAGACAACCCTTTCACTGCCTTCTAAGTGTTCCTCCACTGAGCTGCGATGAGCCTCGACTCCTCACTGTTGCTTTAATCCAGCAAACTAACAGCAAACATCAGACACTCGGCTGTGAGGTTTCTCCCTGAGATGAATGAGATGTTGTTGCACAGCGGCAGCAGGAAATACCTGATCCACGCGGTCGGCCTGGACCCCAAACTTCCCCCCGAAGCCCTTGGAGGTGTCGGTCTGGGAGCAGTGCTTGGACAGTTTGCTCTGGTAGTCGTGACCCACGGCCGACTGTCGACACACAAACACACACAGTTAGACTTCAGCATTTAGAACATTTAAAACACGCTGCTGAGTGTTGAGACTCTGGGATAAAAGGGAAAAGAGCAGCCGGGCTGGAAGCACTGCCAGCAGGCCGAGGTGGCGACGTCTGACTCATCGGTGTGGGTGAACCCTGCTCCGTCATCACATTCATGCTGCCCAGAGCCACAGAGGTGACGACGGACGGACAGACGGACGGACGGACGGAGCTGCTGCCAGGACGGATTATCTGGTGTGAAACAGCCACGACTGACTCAGCCTGTCCACACACTGAAACCAGTCAGAGGACTGAGTTTAAAGTCTGACAACATGTTCTGGACTTCAGGAGGATCCTTGATCACAGGAACGACCGGTTTCCCCTCACAGAAGAACAGAAGACAACAAGCAGAGAAACGTAGCAGCAGGTTGGTTTGTCAGCTGAGTCCAGGACGAGGACTAAGAGCTGCAGTGAGACCAGAGTCAAACCAAAGACAGAAATAAAACTGATAAACTGAGGACAACCAGACGACTTGCTGCCGACTGTCAGGACAAGAAACTGGCTTCAAACTAAACTTTGTTCTCTTTCAAATCAAACTTCTACAGGTAGAGCTTCACCTTTTACCAGACGACTGAACATAACATTTAAAATACGACTTGGAGCTTCTGTTGCATGACAGCATCGAGTTAAAGCAAGAGACACTGACCGAAGTATAGAAGACATAGATTTTTAACTGAAATATAAGAAAAAACCTCATTCATTAAATCCTACTTCCTACGTCTCAGCATTTTATAAGACGTTTGAAATATTAATTTAAGAAATGTTTGTTTAAATTTGGACGTCTTAAGACTTTACAAGGATTTATGGATAATTATTAGTTGATAAATCGATCGACAGAAAAATAATCTGAAACTATTTTCATGACTGATTCGTTGTTTTAGTCTTTTTTTTAAACCTTCACAGGGTTCAACATGTGGCATCATTAGTTGTAATCCTAGAAACGTCATCATCACCTCTTCATCATGCAGCACAACATAAACTCTATTAAACATCCACAGTGTGACCGGCTGCATCCTGCTGCACAGCCTCACTAACTGATAATCGATCAGCTGCTGTTGTAAAGTCAATCAGCTGCAGTACCTGGTTGTTCCACCAGGTGGAGCCTCTGACTGTTTCACACCGTGGCGATCACAGGAAGTGGACACGTGCACTACCAGCAGCTTCATGTCGGCAAGCAGAGAGCATCATGGGAGTCCTCGTAGTTTCAGTCGTAGCATCTGGACTGGCTGGAGTTTATCGAAGACGCTGAGAGGTGGAACGTCTTCTAGGAACTCCATCCAGTCCAGATGCTACGATTGAAACCACGAGGACGACCAGGACCTGGACGACTGGGAACCTCCACAGAGAGCATTGTGGGAGTTTAGCCGGTGAAGTGCCACCATGAGAAAACCTCCTGTGATGCTTGATGCCACCAACAGAGACTCTAGCTGTGTCCCAATTCAGGGGCTGCATCCTTGGAAGGACCCAGCCGACCGTCCTTCTAGGCTGCATGAGCGTTTGTTGAATAGTCGGTCTAACCTACGACGGACTTCCTGCTTGCGTCATGATATCCTGAAGTGCCGCTCCTGTTGCCTAGCAACCTGGACTGCCGAATTTTTTATCCCGAGGATCAGGATGAGACGACTATGTTGTAATTTTACCTCATTTTTGACTGAATTTGATCCCGAAATTGTGATTTTTGTTGTTAATATGTTTTATAACCTTGAAGACTTGAGGGTCTTTTACTGTCCGGTGGTTCGGGACTAAACTGTCTGAGCTGCTCACATCAATAACGTAACTTAATCAGTTTTTAAATTTTTTTTAATGCTTCAACATTTGTATCGTTAGCTACAGGAGTGAGCTGTAACACTACTTATATTTAAACTAGAATCCTCCACCGCTGATGAATCCATCTTCTCCGTCAGCAGTTAAAACTCCAGCTGTTGATCGAACTGTCTCCGGCCTGCAATGAATTTTGGGATATTTGGGGCTACGAAGGATCCACCGATGCATCCTTCAAATCCGTGGAAAAGAAGGACGCATTTGAAGGAGTCTTGGAGTTTTAATGAAATGGGACAGCCTTAGTCGCACCGCTTTGGGACTCAGCTTCTGTGGGCTGGAGGCTGATCGCTGAGTCACGTCACATGATAAACAGCTCATGTCATGTGACCGCATGCAAAGCACTGATATAATGATGTCACTGACTAATCAGTTATCGATTGCTGCGGCTGCTGTTTATCGGTTTAGCGTCTTACTTTGTCCATGCGATCCTGCTGCACTCCGAACTTCCCTCCGTATCCATGCGAGGCCTTCGGCATCGTCTCCAGCTCCTTCTGCTTCAGGCTGGTGTGTTCGGTCGACACCGTCTCACGCAGCCGGTGGATGCTGCCCCACAGGAGGACACGGTTAGCAGAGCGCCCCCACACTGTGTGTAAAGCAAGTGAAAAACTGCAGGCATCCTCACTCTATGTGCTCCTGATGTCCCGAGCCCTGCACCGTCTTGGCCCCCCAGCGCTGCTCCTTCTCCGACACGTCATTCTGGAAACACAGAGCAAACAGAGCTGGTGAAGGTGGAGGGTGGAGGGAGCTTAAAGAGGAGCGGGAGGAGGAGGAGGACGTACCTCAAAATCAGGGTCGGTCTCCCAGTCGTCCCCGCCGTCATCGACAGGCACGCTGACCGACTGTCCTGCTGCTGCCTTCCACATGTTCACTCTGGAACACAGGAAAAGCTTCGTTTAAAGACTCTGAAAAGCTCGAGGACTTACTCTGTGACTGTTACTGCACTTTACTGTCCCAACAGTTGATTATCAATCAATCAGTTATTAGTTCATCTGTTAAACTGGACCCAGCACCTCCAGTCCTTCAGATTTCGCAGCATCTGTCTGACAAACATTTGAAGACTCTACTCTCATGATGCAGCATTAAACTCAGACTTATTATCAGACATCTAACATGTTGTCTTCTATCTTCTAGCCAGGAGGAGGAAGTGAATCCCATCTACCATGATTATAAAGTGCAAGTTAAAACATCACTGTTTGTTTTTTAGAGCTACAACCACTTCTTGCAGCATCATTCCAAGAGCTAGATGATAATCAGAGCGTGCTGCTGTCATCCATCCCTACCAGCTGCCTTTGTTTTATTATGATAGCAGAGGATGTTTTGAATGTTGAAAGTGTTTCGCCGGCCCTGGATGATCTCCTGTAACAATTAACCAATTAGTCCAATTATAGAAAAATTACTAGGCGACATGTCTGTGGAGGTTCTCAGTCGACCAGGTTTGTCCTCGTGGTTTCAATCGGAGCATCTGGACTAGCTTGAGTGTCTCGAAGACGTTTCAAGCTGGTCCAGATGCTACGATTGAAACCACGAGGACGACTAGACAACTATTTTTAAATGACTTATTATTATTTGAGTCCATTTTTTATGACACCTTCAGAGCCGTCACCTTCGGCGGGGATAAATGACATCACACATCCAACCGAGGAGACCATCAGACCAGCTGAGGGCCGGTGTCTGGGCATCCAGCTGGAACAGAAGCCCTCTTTGCCAGCTCCTGCCTCAGCACCATGTGGGCGACCAGCATCTGTGTTCAATCAGAGGCTGCAGGAGACGTGGCTCCATCCATCCCAGGAAGCTCCAGCAGCCTGAAACCTCCGTGCTGGTTCCCTGACAGGACTATCTGCACCAGATCAACCACACCCACCTCCTGACTGTCTGACCAGGCCTGGGAGAGGCAGAGTCCACCCAGGTGTGACTGGTAGGTATTCCAGGTAACAGGGAGCAGCTGGCTCGGTTCACCTACTTCTGCTGATCCCAGATAAAGTCGGTTAGTTTGCTTCAATTAAAGCAGAGGAGGCCTCAGGAGTTTGGACCGACAGATGAAAGCTTTAGCATGAAAACAGTTCGTTAAACATCCGTGTCAGCGTGGCGTGTTTTAATTAACATTTAGCACCAACAGGCTCCGAGAACACCTCCAACACCTGGTTAATGATTTATTCCACTCATGCAGATTCATTGTTAAGTGACCAGCGGCGGTACAAACGCAGAAACAAACGTTAAACAGGGGGACAGAGCTGGCAGCGCCAGTCGGTCTCTGGTATTTCCTGTTCCAGTTAGCTGGCCAGCTAGCAGGCTAAAGCTAGCATACCTTCTGGAATGATTACCTGGCTCAGCGCGAGCCCGGCCGCTGGCGGACATTTTAGACGTTAAATGCTCACCGACAAAGGAAGCTTCGACCCGGCTGAACTCTCTTAACCCTCCCCGGTGGACGTGGTCCGCTCACAGCCGCGGCTTTGATGGAGAAACGGTGCAGGGATCCGCTGGTTCTCCCTCCGCAGCTCTTCCGGCTCTCCCAGTATCCCGAGCCGTCCAGCTGCAACGTCACAGGGGGCGGAGCCAAGAGGAACACGTCGGTCAAGTTCATGAAGAAAATTAATTATAACTTTAAATTAATCCAAGTTATTAAATGTTGGATTTACACAGTCAATCCATCATTTTTACCTTTAAAATTAAACTATATTTTTATATTTATTCAATTTATAATTTTGAATGATATATTTTTATGTATATATTTATTTTATCATTTTAAATCAGCTTAATTCATTTACTTATTGTTTTTATATCACTTTGATTTTGAAATGTAATCTATAAATTTATGTAAATTTGATTTATATATTTTTTATTTTTTTGATTTGATTTTGAAAATGTTCATCAATTTGATCCATATATTTGATTTATATTTTTATATTGATTGAATCTGTATATTTAAACAATATAATATTCATTCATTTAATTATTTAAGTTTTTCATAAATGTGATTTGTTTCATATCAACTGAATTGATTTTATTCATAACTGTACTTTTACTAATACATCTGTATTTTCATATTAATTAGATCTATACATTAAATTGATTTTTTATTTCATGCATACATTTTATTTTCAGTTTTTCTATTAATTTGATTTATAAATTTAACATTTCTATATTAGTTTGATTTGTAAATGTAATTTATATTTTTATATGGATTCTATATATAATTTACTGTTTCTTTAATTGCTGTATTTTTAATTTTATAATTTTTATACCAGTGCATACTTGTTGGTATTTAACTTGCTGGGAACACGATGCATAAAACCTCAGCAGAATTCAGTGTCAATTAAATCCTTAAACTCAAAGAGCTTTGTTGTTGAACTGGACGCCATAGCAGACGTGTTGTTCAAAGAGAACACGTTGTTTGTGAGGCGTCTTCTAACTCTGGCTTTAATACTAATGCAGGAAAGTACATTATTATAATATCGGGGTCAGTTTAATGAAGGTGGTTCTTATCATCTCAGAACCTGTTGAGACCTTCTAGTGATGATCTTTGGCATCTCAAACTGGAAAACCTTGGATTGTTACATCCGTGTTGATCAAACCCGGACACCCCACCACATGGCAACAACACCAACCAATCAGGAACATGTGGAGGAACATGACAATGGTCCAACATGTTGATGTGACCTCCAGACTTCCTACAGCCCATTCTGATCAAGCATCAACAGGATGCAGTGGAACCAGTTGGATTGACAGAGGAACCACTGCACAAGCCAGAGTAGCCAAAGGATCCAGTGGTTCCAGACCCCATAGGACCCCCTGAGAGATCCTCTGGTCCAATGGTTCAGAGCATTCTGGACCACATAAGGGGGACCAACACAGTACTAGACTCTGTGTGTCCCAGAGTCTTCAGAAGTTTCTGGTGGATGCAGAGAATGTTGTCTTGTTCATACGTAGGGTCAGGATCAGAACGATGTTAGCATGAAGGCATCGTAGGAGTGTATTGAAACTTGGAACACCTGTAGACGATACCTCCATCTCTTAGAATCCTTTAAGTTCTTCACCCTACTCAGGATTCAAGACATCCATCTATAGACTTTCTTACCTGTGTAAACTCTGATTGGCCATAACTCCCATTTCTACTGACATATGAAACCTTTCTAAGCGTTAGCGATGTCATTCAGGTGAGTCTTGAGTTCCAGAATCTGCTGCTTTCTCTCCATCCACCAGAAGCTTCTGAACACCTCCTGAACACGTGAAGACTCCAGGACGTGGACTTCAAGAGACCATGAAGGCGTCTCCTTCCATTTCCAACTGGCGAGAGGTTTATTGAACATTTCCACCAGGTGAAAAAAGCCAGCTGGAGATGGCAGAAACATTTTGACTAATTAAGCACACCTGTTACGTACAGCCCCTTCCACCTCAACAATCAGCATCACTTTAATGCATTATATAGCTGTGGAAATAAACATTAAACCACCTGATCTTTTGTTTTCTCCAACAAACTCGACACGTCAGGTCTTGAATCCTTTTTAGGAGATTCATCAGAGAAGTTAAATATCAACACGTCTTCTAGAACAGCAGCCTGCAGCCTTTTTGGCACCACGGACTGGTTTCAAGCTTGATAGCAGGGCCTTCCAAGAAGCATCCAACATGATGCTGCCACCACCATGCTTCACATCATGATGCTGCCACCACATTGCTTCACATCATGATGCTGCCACCACCGTGCTTCACGTCATGATGCTGCCACCACCATGCTTCACATCATGATGCTGCCACCACATTGCTTCACATCATGATGCTGCCACCACCGTGCTTCACGTCATGATGCTGCCGCCGCCGTGCTTCACATCATGATGCTGCCACCGCCGTGCTTCACATCATGATGCTGCCACCACCGTGCTTTAATCATGATGCTGCCACCACCGTGCTTCACGTCATGATGCCGCCACCACCGTGCTTCACGTCATGATGCCGCCACCACCATGCTTCACGTCATGATGCTGCCACCACCATGCTTCCGTTCATGATGCTGCCACCACCGTGCTTCACTTCATGATGCTGCCACCACCGTGCTTCACGTCATGATGCTGCCACCACCGTGCTTCACGTCATGATGCTGCCACCGCCATGCTTCACGTCATGATGCTGCCACCACCGTGCTTCACATCATGATGCTGCCACCACCGTGCTTCACGTCATGATGCTGCCACCGCCATGCTTCACGTCATGATGCTGCCACCACCGTGCTTCACATCATGATGCTGCCACCACCGTGCATCACGTCATGATGCTGCCACCACCGTGCTTCACGTCATGATGCTGCCACCACCGTGCTTCACGTCATGATGCTGCCACCGCCATGCTTCACACCATGATGCTGCCACCGCCATGCTTCCGTTCATGATGCTGCCACCACCGTGCTTCACATCATGATGCTGCCACCACCGTGCTTCACGTCATGATGCTGCCACCACCATGCTTCACATCATGATGCTGCCACCGCCATGCTTCCGTTCATGATGCTGCCACCACCATGCTTCTCATCATGATGCTGCCACCACCATGCTTCCGTTCATGATGCTGCCACCACCATGCTTCACGTCACGATGCTGCCACCACCGTGCTTCACTTCATGATGCTGCCACCACCATGCTTCTCATCATGATGCTGCCACCACCATGCTTCCGTTCATGATGCTGCCACCACCATGCTTCACGTCATGATGCTGCCACCACCGTGCTTCACTTCATGATGCTGCCACCACTGTGCTTCACGTCATGATGCTGCCACCACCGTGCTTCACGACATGATGCTGCCACCGCCATGCTTCACGTCATGATGCTGCCACCACCGTGCTTCACATCATGATGCTGCCACCACCGTGCTTCACGTCATGATGCTGCCACCGCCATGCTTCACGTCATGATGCTGCCACCACCGTGCTTCACATCATGATGCTGCCACCACCGTGCATCACGTCATGATGCTGCCACCACCATGCTTCACGTCATGATGCTGCCACTGGGTGAAAAATGATGAAAATGTTGGAATTTCAGCTACAAACTGTTCAGATGTTAAAGATCATCACTAGAGAGTTTAAAACAGATTCTGAGATGGTCAAACAACTGTCCTCCCCTCGTCTGGCTGAGTTGAGATGGAATGACTCATCTACATGACTCCATAAGTTTTATGCAGCAAAATTTTCATAGCCTATGAAAAGACCCGATGGACGTCTGGAGATGCTCTGGACTGATTTCATTCTGATATTAAGTTTACTTCCTCTTCTATCTATAACCTCCCCACACCGCCCCTTTCTTCCCAAACATCCCGACAGCAGTAGAGGAAGAGTCAAAGTCTTTTTTCTCTGCAGTGGAAAATAAGTTTCAGTATTTTATTGAAAGTAAGCAATAAATAATACTGTGATAAAAATAGTTTATAAGTACTCAGACTGTACATCATTGTTACAAGATCAGAAGACTCGACAGAGGAAGAGCAGGAGTAAAACGACAGCAACATGATTTGCATTGTGCATAAAATGACTAAATCACAAACAGATGATCTACTTCAAGCTTCGGCTACGGGGGGGAAAGAAAACTCTTCGGTTCGTCCCGTCGAACGGCGGAACCGGTGTTGTGAGCGAAGACGAGACAAACTCGAGGGACAGAAGTGGGGCTGTGGCTCCGACGACACACAAAACGTGGGTGAATAAATAAGAAGCGACGACAGGAAGGAGTTAAGAAACGATAAGGCTTGATATGAAATCTCCGTACAAAGTGTTTTTTAAAAAAGAAGGTGGATCGCGCCGCCTCGGGGGGCTTCTAGTCACAGCGGGGATCGGCTGAGGCCTCGGTGAAGTTGGTCCATCGAAGGAGTTCCCTCGCTCTGGAGTTCATCCGGAGGTGAGGAAGCTTCGTTAAAGGGTGGAGCTGGGTGGAGGTCGGGTGGGGGGGGAGTCCGCATGCGAGGCCGACTAGAGAGAACCTGGAAGTCTGTTTTCACTTGCATCCGAAAGCAGCCCTCCGTCCAGCTCCTCTGGTTTACCGCTACTGATAACATCTCTATATATATGGCTTTAATTCTTAAAATTCAAGAGTTTCATTTTGGTTTCGCAGATATGGAAAAGAAAGAAAAGAGCTTCACGCGATGCCTGTTGCCGACTCACAGTGCCGAGCAGTTCGTGAAACGGTCTCCAGCAATTTCGTCTTGATATTCACACATCCGTTGACCTAAGAGCTGCATTTACACAAGAGTCACAGGAGGCTACAAAAGAAATATTACAACAGCTAAATGGAGGATATGAATTCAGTTATAGCACATGTCAAAGTCACTTAAGCGTAAATTCAATGATTAGAATTCAAATCAAAGCAAGGAGGAAAGAAAAAAAAACATACATCTGGTCAATAGAACGAGGATTATAAAAAAGATTAGATAAAACGTCTGTTGGTAGAAATATACAAACTCCAGACATCAGAGCTGAGCTTAACGTGGGCACAGTGGAGAGAGGGTCTTAAAAAGTGGGCTGATTAAAGGGGACAGAGGCAGAGACGGGGCTACGAAGTCTAAGATCATTTAAACGTCCCGTCGGTTTACATAAATATCATAACAAATGCAGGTAAAGTCTAGAAAGGTTCCTCTAGGGATACTGAGACCGGTGAGGGGAGGCTTTTCTTAGTGTCCTTAGAGTCGTTTCAGTTCATCATCCTGGTCTTGAAGGCGGGGAACTCCCCTTCATCCTCTGACCAGCGGCTACCTATAGAAATAATGAGGATAAACTGAGAAGGGAGAGAGGTCAATGGAAACGAGAGGGGGAGCAGGACAGAAGCCAGGATGGATGGATGGATGGATGGATGGATGGAGGGGAGGACAAGGAGAAAGAGAGGAGAGGCGTAAAACGTGCGTTACTAAAGCATCAACAGGACCAGGAAGCTGCTTTCTGCCTGGAGAGAGGAGCAGATGTGCAGTGAGTCAACAGCCAAACATCACGTCTGCAGGTTCATCCTGGTCGTCCTCGTGGCTTCAGTCGTCTGGACTGGCTTCAGCTCATCGGAGACGCTCCGACTGAAGCTACGAGGACGACCAAACATCTGTCTGACTGAGGGCTGCAGCGTCCATCAGAGGGTCCATCTGCCTTCATTAAACCTCACTCTTATTGTCGCGGATGGAGAAGAAGAAGCAGCCAATCAGCAGCCGTCTAGGATGAATCCATTACTTTTGGAGGAACAGGCCTCATGGAGACGAACAATTAAACTACTCTCATAAATAATCAACCTGAATTAATCTGCCTCCTCTGATTCCAGCCTCATAAATAGGAATACTTTCATTTTTTTCGACTCTCTGTGACATTAGACTAAACCGTTTCGAGTTGTGGACTAAATATTTGACACTGTCTGACCTTATTCACCGTCTTACAGATCAAAACTAACAAATCAGGTGGTCCATTAGGCAACACAGGCTCATGCTGAGGGCGCTGTGGCCTCCAGGGGGCGCCACACAATGGGCCAAAAATCACCTTCAATATAATTCTATTAAAACTAGTTCATACTGTTAACTCTTAAAGTGGAAAAGCTCACATTGATTCAAATGTAAAGCAACACCCAGTTAATATTACTGCAAAACAACGCTATTGATTTCTTCTGTAAGTAAATCACCGATGGAGGGGGGGCCGTGCAAAATCTGGTCCATGGGTGTGGCATATCCAGACGCTGCTCCAACACAATGAGCAGTACTCAGACACTCCTTATACTGGGGACAATAAAAGGACACCCCAACATGTCACATGTTGACCAAAGCAGCAACGCCTCAGATGACTCCGGTCATGAGGGAACGTGTCATTGGCATGTTGGAAGCAGGAATGTCCACCAGAGCGGTCGCTGTGCAGCTGAATGTTCACTATCAGACGACAGGACGTTTGAGAGTTGGTTTCCAACAGACGGGCAGTACTGCAAATCCACCTCATCCACGTCGGCCACGTGTGACCACCCCAGCACAGGATGGACACATCCGGCTTGTTCACTTGTGGGATGGTCTCAGACCAGCGACACGTACAGCAGATGAAACCTTTGGTCTGACAACAGACGCATCACACCAACATGCCAATGACACGTTCCCTCATGACCGGAGTCATCTGAGGCGTTGCTGCTTTGGTCAACATGTGACATGTTGGGGTGGCCTTTTATTGTCCCCAGTATAAGGAGTGTCTGAGTACTGCTCATTGTGTTGGAGCAGCGTCTGGATATGCCACACCCATGGACTGAATGGAATTAATGCATCACTGAGGCAGTGGTGGACTCAGATTTGGACACTAATGAAGAGAAACATCCATTTAGTCCAAGTACCAGACAGTATACGCTCACTTTGGGTGGTGCACTTCATGTGGCATCAATATTTCACATGGGTCCTTTATATTTTTGGTCAGTGTACATCTAAACATGTAACAGACGTATACATAGTGTGTTTATCTATTCATTTTTATTCCATAATATTGTATTAATTCCTTAAGGGGACCTGGTTTATTGTAATATATTCTTCACTATGTGCTGACATAGTTCTGCTTTCATAAACCATTAGTATGAACACTGGTCTGATCTGAGTGTTTGATAGAAAACAACCAGGTTCAGATGATTTAATTTGCTACTAAACCAGCTTTTTATTGATGTAGAATCATTCAGGCTAATAAGTCCGGCAGGCAGAGTCCAGCTACCTCTGTGGTTCACTGCAGCCCTGGTCTCATGTGATCCTGTGTTGCGGTGGATGTGTGTGTTCTTACCGTTGTGTGTTAACAAGAGTAGGTCCTGACTGTGGCAGTGTCCAGCCTCTGTATAGACTGACTTCCTGCGTTGCCATGTTGACAGAATCACATGCAGAGACGTGCCGTTAGTCACAGCATCATAAACAAAGCAAAGCAAAGCCAGTCAAGAAGAATCAGGAGCCGAGCGGCCGTCAGAAAGGTTCTACTGGAGTCACTGGCAGCATTCAGAGCGGATCATGCAGGATGGAGGTGGCTCTGCTTACCGTCCATCGGGCTCCTCTTTGGCTGCGTGGAGGGAGATGCTGCGCCGCTGCTGGTCACTCTGAAGTTGGCGGGGAGGGTGTCGGACGCCCCCAACGACATCCCCCTCATGTCTTTGGGCCTGAACTTCTTCCTCCATGACGGAGCTCGGCGGAAGTTCTTATCGTCATCCTAGGAGAGAGAGAGAGAGAGAGAGGGGGGAGGTTGGTTTCACACATCTCCTCACTCATCTCATGTTGTAAAGAGTCTGTTCATCACCTCCTCCATCCTCCTGTCGGTGCCGACGGCCAGCAGACTGTTGTATTCACGCTCCAGAGTCGCTCTGGCCTGATAGAAGAACAGAGGATGAGACAACGTCAGCATCCAAGGATCAACACACACTGTAAAAACTCCACATCTTACCAAGTTTATTCGTCTTATTTTTAGTCCAAATCGTCTCAACCCACTTGATTTAAGATAAATTCACTTTCCAGGTAACATTTCAGCAGATGGAGGGACGTGTTTTAAGACAACGCATCTTAAATATCTTGTTAAGTCAAACAATCTTGAAATGATCTTGTTTTAGTTGTATTTTACCAGAAACAAGGTTCATTTCATTTCATACATGTTTCAAGCTGAGCTGTTGTTTGTATCAGATAAATAATCTGGATTTAAGAAATAAAGTAAATGCATTTTATTGGAAAATCACCAATTCATATCAGAAAACAGCTGCATGTGTAAAATGTGTTTAAAAAACAAAGCAAATGTCTGCTTTTGAGTTAAAACACCTCCTTTTGGGCGTAGCTGGCTTCACCTAAAACACAACACCTTCAAATGCTGTCAAACACCACTAAATATTAGGATTTCTAGCCAACTGTGAGAAGACATTATATCTCAGAATGCTTCAATTAATCTGTGTGATCTGATTTCAAGTACAAGATGGTCTTAAATCTAGAGAAGAGCCACGATAATACAACTAAAATAAGTTGAATACATCTCAGATTAAGAAGCTGACATTAAACTTATTAAAGCTAAAATCTATTTAATTCTTTATCATGTCTGGTTTATTCTAAGACACCTCAGCTTGACAATGCTGCTAAAATATAGCTTCAAATAAGTTTTCCCTGCTAATTTTAAGACCCCAATATTCTAAATATCATGTCTTATTTCAAGAAATCTGACCGAGCAAATGTTCACTTGTTCTATTGGCAGATTTTTACACTTATTTCAGGTAAAAGTGCCTTGAAATCAGTTTATTTATCTTGTTTTGGGAGGGCATTTTTTACAGTGCAACTCATCATCATCATCATGAGCATCAGCAGGTCTACTGGTTCTCAGTCTACAGTAGATCACCTGTTCCTTCCTCTATAATCCGCCTCACTTCCTGTGTGCTCCTCCTCGTCTAACTAAGACTGGGGGCTTTTGTTCTCCATCATTTGTGGTCCTCATTAGTTTCCTTTTTTTAGCTCGACTGTGAAATGAACGTCCGTCACTTTAAGGCCCAATGAGCTGAATGACCAGCAGCTGATCACATGGTAGCAGATGAAAACCTGGGAAGCTTCCATGTGAAGTCTCTGATGCTGCACAGAGGATAAAAAATAAAGAGCTCCAGCACGTCAGCAGTGTTTGTGTAATTACTGCCACGGCCAGAAGGGGGAGACAAAAGGGTTGCACTGCAGGTTTGGTCAGGTCAGTTTGCTCACAGTGAAGCCAGTGAGTCTAATCTATGTGTTTTGTTTTTATTTAGAGCGATTTAATGCACATAACTGTAAATTCAGCTCCAGTAAATGAAACCCTCATGAACAGAACAGCTTAAAAACACATATTCGTATTGTTGTGATGCTGCATAGATCCTCTACGGACCCCAGCAGTTTCGTTCCTGCTGCCATCAGCCTCATAAATAAATAACATCATCATGGTCTCACTCCTATAAGTGATGCACACCTTGCTGCCTTGCTGCACACACAGCAGGACTGAACGTACAGCTCATCTTATATAATCTACACGCTGCTTGTAAACCGTCTGAAGCAGATCCTGAGTCTGACTTTCCTCCCAGGTGAACGGGGTCTTCCTCCAGGCTGCATTTCTGAACCTCACACCCTTTACGAGCTGGATCTCAGCCCGAGGTCCTCCGGTTCCCTCTATTTCTAGGCTGTTCCCAGACTGACGTTTGAGGCTAAAGGCAGACAGAGGTTTCACTTTCCTTCGGAGCGCCCCGCCAGAGGAATTCAGGATCCAGACTCCCATGTCGGCCATCTTGTCCCTCCTCCAGACCACGTTCTGTAGCCTCTGTCGCTCGGTTCATGGCTGTAGGGAGCTTTACTAACTTCGTAGCTGCTGTAACTTACAGCCAACAAACAAGCAGGAGATGGGCGACAACATCCTCGATCCTTTCAGCTGAAGCTAACGAGGCTAACGAAGCTCAACTACGGGAGACATACCAACTTCTAGTTAGAAAAGCAGACGTCTCAACAGCTCACCAGCTACTTCCTGTATCACCTGAGCATCTGTAGGGTGACTGGAGGGTTTATCTAAGCATGTCTGAAGATTCTCTGTCATCCAGGTCATGGCTGTCCTCGTAGTTTCAGTCGTAGCATCTGAGCTAGCTTGAGTTCATCGAAGACGAGAGGTGAAACGTCTCCAATGGACTCAAGCTAGTCCAGAAGCTACGATTGAAACTACGAGGGTTTATCCAAGCACAAGATGAAACTACCGAGGGCCATTTGAAAGCCTGAATCCCTCCCCAACAACCAGATTATTTTAAACGCCACTGGAGTGAGATTTCCCACCAAACGCAGTGACTGAAAGGTCCACAACATTTAAAACAGACACAGCACAGCGACACGCCCAGACACAACCGAACGTTCGTTTTCTAGATCTGAATACTGATAAACTGCTTTGGTTCTACCTTCATCTGCACCACTTTCCACCCTGAAGAAATCAGCACTAATTAGCACAGGAAGAGGACGGTTGTGTCACATGTTAGACGCACAACTAACCAGACGAATAAAACATTAATAACTAGGTTAACCGACGAGAATCCAGGCGTTGGACATGTCTGCAGTGAGTTTTGGTACCTGTGTGTTCTGCGTGGGGATCTGCAGCAGCAGGGCCAGGGTGTTGTGATCGAAGGTTTCGTCCAGAGCGAGCAGCGCTCCGTGAACTCCGCTCTCATAGAGGTTACCGCTGTACTCTTTGAGTCCGATGGCCTGAACCCAGCTGATGACACGCTCGTTACTCCACACCAGCACGTCTGAGACAACGAATCAGCAGGAGGTCATTTAGAAAAGACGTAAGAGTTGAAACGATGTGTTCAGGCGGCAGCAGGGTGTGGTTTACCTTTAAGCTCCAGCTGACACTCCTCCCTCTTCCTCTCCAGCTCCTTCCTGTCGTAGTTGAGCCTCCTCAGACACATCACCCCACACTGGAAGCTGTTCCTGTTACAGACACACAGCTTATTGATTACCAGGACCTCGATCAGCAGCTGCTTCGGTCAGATCTGCTCCTTTCACACCGATGGACAGCTCCTCTTCTCCAAAACAGACCCAAACAGATCAGACAGACTAGTCGATATTTGGCATTTTCCTGATTAGCGGTATCTGTATTTTTATTGGTCGATTACTGATCAATTAAATGCTCTACTTGAGGTCTGATCAGCCTCCTCTCTGTGTCTGTCATCAGAAATACCCCTCAAGCACAGAAAACTGAACGAGAAACACAAACCAGGAAGTTAGCTTCTCTCGGCTAGCGGCTACTGCTACGCTAACGGCTAGCGGCTAAGTGAGAAGGCAGCCCCAGATTAACCTGAAACACAGTCTGGAAAACAATAATTAATTTAAGATCTGGACCTTAGCGGGAAATAAAAGTGATCGAACAGTGAAATATCGATAAAACAGAGGAGCAGCAGGAGACAAACTGATCAGTCTCACATAAACAGAGGAGGTAATTTAATCCCTCTTGTTTCTACTTTACATGTTCAGGTATAGTCTCCCTTATTAATGAAGAATCCTGGTTATGACAGGCTCTCTGCTGTCACATGCTGTTAAAACATCACATTTAATGCACATCGGTCATCTTCGGTGGATCCCTGCTGCACAGACAGTATCTGCTGCACCTGAGCTGTCTGTGTTACCTGTGGAAGCTGTCCACCATCTTCAGCTGCCCCCTCAGGTCCTTCTTGGTGAGGTGGTCCAGCATGCGGGCGTCCACCAGGGACTCCATGAAGTAGGATCGGTACTGAGGCAGACCCAGGCTGGGCAGCCACTCGTTGCCGATCCACTCGTGGTTCATGTCTCCGTACGCCAACGTCTGCGGTCGGAAAACAGAGAGTTCAGCCGGGGTTTATGTGAAGGGAACTGTGCTGTTAATAAGATGATTTATTGATTAGACAGGAGACTGGTCACTACTCCAGGATGTGTTTTATGACGGCACTGATCTCAGACTGGATACTGAATGTGAGGAAGATCAGAGTGAAATGTTTTGAGCAACTCAGACTTTATATTCATTTCTTTCTGTATTTACTTGTCAATAAATTAAGTTTACTTACACATAACCCTGTTCATCTTCATAATAGTAAAAAAAAGTGATGCTGCTCCACTTGGATCTCAGACATCTCTCAGTGGAGCCACTATGTTTGATCTATGCACCACTTCTTCTATTAATTCTAGTTTAAACTTGTCTGTACTTCATTGTTTTTACACCCTTCTATAGAATCTAGATCTAGATCCTCAAGAACCCATACCAAGAATGCAACAGGAAGTCGGCCATTTTGAATTTACCGTCAGATTTTTGGCGATTTTGGTGAAAATTTTCAAATTTTCTAGAGCGACCTCGTCCTACGGGGTAACTCAGAGAGAGCTCAAATTCGTCCGGCATATACTCCAGGCGTCGGTGAGCAAAAGTTTTTAAAATGTTCCGCTAAAGTACGACGGCGTGGCTGTGGCGTTTTGTCATTTCGCCATGACAGAAACAGGAAGTGCTGCCTAACTAGCGTGTTCATGCTCCAAAAGGCCTCAAACGTCACAGTCAGGCCCCGATGACATGCACATGGCGATTACCTGTCTCTGTCACAGCGCCACCTGGTGGACATGCACGCAACAGCTGGGCAGCAAGGATGCAAGGAACCGTCCAATGCAAGAAGCACCTGACTGCAGTGTGCAGTTTGAGGCGGAGCTCAACGTTTGACTCCACCCATCTCAACGTTCCATAAACCAATCACGTTCAGTCTTATTACATACAACTTTACTTCATTATGCAACAGTTTGGTGGCGATCTAACCCTCATCCTAACCCATCTCCTAACCCTCACCCTTCAGGAACATGTGTATCTAATGCAATTCAGAGTGAAACCACATACAGGGCTAAATACAGGTTTTGACTATGCTGGGAGCAGAAGACGTCATTCGTTTTACATGCAGGCAGTGTCCCCGTGGGCGGAGTCAAATGTTACATTCAGCCAATAGCATGCCGACGTTGAGCTCCGCCCCGAGCTGCACACTGCAGTCAGGGGTACTTGTCCAACACTGCTAGCAGGTTTGTTTCTGTTCCTTTAATTAGCATCCGTTTGTGATTCACAGTTTACACACAGAACTAAACAACATCTGTAAACTGTGATCTGTGTGTGAGCTGATATCTAATCATCTGTAACGTCTGCAGGCTTCTCGGTATCGACGGCATCTTTTAAAGCTGCTTTGATCGCCGTCTGCGGTTTTCACACAGGAAACCCGACGTTCTGCGCAGCAACAACAGGTTTCCCTCTGAAACCACAGCTCTGCACTGCTCAGAGAGTCGCTTCTCAAAAGTAAAGCAACAAAGCCGAGGCGTGAGCGGTTCACCGAGACACGTTCTGTCAACTGAAATGCAAAGAATGTATGTTTGTACTGTGTCTTCAGAGTTTGGGGCGTCTCTGGGAGTTATTAGATCCAGTCCCTCCAGGAATTCATGATGCTGCGATCGCAACAATTAACGCTAATCCAACCAATCTCCATGAATTCTGCGCCACCTTGCAATTTTGTCCAATCACCGCCACTTTTCCTCAATTCTGTCCCGCCTCCCGTGAGTTCCACCAATCACAGCAGTCCCCAGTAATGCACGTACGTCACCGGATTCACTTCCTTGTTTATGGTTTGAAGATACAGATGCAACAAAAACTACAGCAGAACAATTCCCTGATGTTCTTCACCAAAGCGGAGCTAAACTGTTTTCACCCCGTGGAATATTGAGGTGGAACACAAACCAAAACCATCCACTGACAAACACTTTTCTACCGTAAACATATCAGGAGAATGGGTGAAACCAGCGGACCACAGACCAGACAAACCACCGTGATGAAGCTGTTGCATCCAGATCTGTGGCAGCACTGAAACAATGAAGGTCACTTAGATTCATTAACTGAAAAATGCAACTTTTTAGCAATTTTTTACCGTCTCCCACAATTTTATCACAACAAATACGCTTAAAACATCGCAACTTTTTAGAAAAGCTGCTGCGAATTCAGACATTTTAGGAGCAACAATCTGGAAAAACACCCAAGAAATCCTGGAGGGACTGGATATGAAATGATTTGTAGAGTTACGGCCTCTTAACTTTGCTTTTAGTCAACTTTACAGATGGGCTGATCGAGGATCTAGGTTTGTTTTCCTTTCCATTTATTTCATGCAGCTGTGTTTTGTTTGCGTTGCTCTTACTACGACTAGAAGTTGCTTCCTTCAGTTGGTTTTGGATCATATTCTAAGCACTAACAACAGTATTTAGCATGTAGCGATAATCCAAGCTGAGGCACCAAACTAAAGCACAGCGAACGACTCTGAACATGCGTGTTGTGAAAGCATTCTTAGTGATGTGGAAACAAACACGGAGCTAAATCTGTGACACATCCCTGAGCGAATACTTGAAAAGAATCAGCGCTGAGCATCAGGAGTAGCAGAGTGAATAAACGTGAGCGGTAGGTGGGATTTTAGGGGGGGAACGTGTGCAAACCTGGGCCCAGCTGCCCTCGTCATCCTCCTGGTGTTAGCATGGTTAGAGTGAGCATGGTGAGAAGAACAGAGAGGCGGGGGTTAGTGAGGCAGCAGTGCTGGTTAGAGCAGCTTCAAGTGGAGAAAACACAACGTAAATAAAACACGAGGAGGTAAACTAACGGTGAGGAGTCATACAGGAAGTAAACAAGACAACAAAACAGGAACAGACGAGGGCGAGGTGGAGAGAATACTTACTCTGGATTCATTTTAAGCAACTTTATAAATTCAAAAGCAAAATATTCTGTGATGTATTAAATTTTAAATTGACAGATGTGTCTCCTGGAACCTCCTCCCCACTGACCTTGAGGTTGCATTAGAAACACATTGAACAGAGCCTTGTAGAACCCAGCTGAGGTTCAGAGGCGTACGGCTGCTCAAGGAGACTGCTCAGACAGGGACGGCAGCCAAATTCAAATCAGGCCATTGAATCGGTTTCTGTATTTTAAAGAACCGTCTCAGAACTCTGTCAGGGGTTTTCCACTGCAGGAACTCAGGCCAGGCACGAATGTTTACAAGAACCGAGTCCTGATCGCTTCCATTTCGGTGTTGGATCCGACACCTACGACCAAGACGAGAACCAAAACAACAGCAGCATCGTACATTCGTGACTTAACTAGAGGAAACAGAACTACGGAGGGCTGCTGTCTTGGCCTACATGGTGGATTTTAAGTTGTCGATGGTGAGAAGGAGGATGTCAAGGAGACAGAAATGGTTACGCTTGTTGTTCTGTCCAAGTTGAACCAATTAATGCTCTAGAGTTTAACGAACCAGCGTCAAGCCTCACACAGCAGAACCACTCTTACCCCTTTTCCACCAAGGAGAACCAGGTTCTAGTTCTGGTTCTTAGTTGGTTCTAATCTGGTTCCTCCTAAGAACCTGTTTGCTTTGAGTCCAGTTGGATCCATTGGGTCACCATAAAACCACTACGCTAGCATCCATTACATAGCAGTTAAACACAATAAGGTCAACGCTCCCTTCCTTCCCTCCCTCCTTCATTCGCTCCCTCCTTGCTTCCCCTTGCTTCCTTTTTTACTTCCCTCCCTCCTTCTTTCCACTTCCTTCCTTCCTTCCTTCCCCTTGCTTTCTCCCTTCCTTTCCTCCCTCCCTCTCTCCTTCCTTCTTTCTTTCCTTCATTCCTTCCCTTCCCTCCCTCGTTTCTTCCTCTTGCCGTCTTCCTTTCTTCCCTCCCTCCCTCCTCCTTCTTTCTTTCTTTCCTTCCTTCCATCCTTCCCTCCCACTTTCCTTCCTTCCCCTTGCTTTCTCTCTTCCTTTCCTCCTACCCTCCTTCCTTCTTTCATTCCTTCCCTTCCCTCCCTCCTTCTATCTTTCTTTCTTTCCTTCCTTACTTCCCCTTGCTTTCTCTCTTCCTTTCCCTTCCCTCTTGCCTTTCTTCTTTCTTTCTTTCTTTCTTTCTTTCTTTCTTTCTTTCCTTCCTTCCTTCCTTCCTTCCTTCCTTTCCTCCTTCCTTCATTCCCTTTACTTCCTTCTTTCCATCCTTCCTTTCCTCCCTCCCACTTTCCTTCTTTTCTTCCTTCCTTCCTTCCTTCCTTTCCTCCCTCCCACTTTCCTTCTTTTCTTCCTTCCTTCCTTCCTTCCTTCCTTCCTTCCTTCCTTCCTTCCCAAGAAGAACCAGGTCCTAGTTCTGGTTCTTAGTTGGTTCTAATCTGGTTCCTCCTAAGAACCTGTTTGCTTTGAGTCCAGTTGGAGCCATTGGGTCACCATAAAACCACTATGCTAGCATCCATTACATAGCAGTTAAACAAACGCAGTAAGTTGATGATAATATCTATGTTTATCTCTATAGATGGTCTTAAGGCTGATTGTGAGGCGGAGGTCCTCCTGTTGCCTGGACACATCCGTGATCACGCTACTGGTGGGACACAACTGTAGCGGATTTCAGGTCAACAGTTTGTGCTAAACTTCCAGGAGTCATTCCAATACATGTGTGATGGGACCAGGGACGTCCTGGAGAACAAGGACACTAATTAGCGCTTGTGTGTCCCTTTCCACCGTTGATGGTTGGTCACCATAACCCCGCCCCCAGCCCCTGACGTACTCGGTGCTTAGCTCTGGACCAGCAAAGAGTTGGTGCTTGCTGAGCTCCAGTTTATAGAACCTGGAGTCGGTGCTTAGGTGGTGGAAACATAAAGAACTGCTGGCTCTGAACTAGACCTGGAACCAGCTCGGTGGAAAAGGGGTATCAGAAGTATCGATCCTGGAGTCTGTTTGGCCTGAGGAAGGTTCTGCCGTGGAAAACAGCCTTCTAACTGCACCTTATATCAGAGACGGTAAAGGAAGAAGCTGCCTCTGTACCAATGGTAGCACTGAACACAGTCTTACAGCATAATTTACCAGCCAATCTTAAAAAAGTCATTTCACCAGAAGGGCGATATGAACCAAAATCTAAAGGAGACAGTGGGAGGGAGTCCTTCATGCTTTTTCTCTCTTGCATATCAAAATCTCTTAGAGCCTACAGTCACCTGAGCAACAGGTGTTCATCAGCTACAAAGCACAAACACACCACAACCCACTAGCTAAAGAACAAGTAGAAACACAAACACACAGAGCAGGTCTAAAGAAAACACGAGGAAACACCAAAACCACCGAGGAAGAAGTCACTAACTAGCAGAAAGTCTTGTTTCAAGCTGCCTCGTGAGTCTCCGATCAATAATCAATACGTGCATGCTGTGAGCGAGGTCTGGCTGTCATGAAGGCAGCTTGAAACGAGACTCAACAGTCACTACGGAGGTGAGAAGCCACCGGTGCCGGTCCAGTCCGGGTAGACTAACCGTGGGAGGCGTGGCTGCCAGACTTTCCATCTCTTCATGCGTGACCCAAACGTTTCCTGTGGTCTGATCATGTGACACCCCCCCAATCACAAGTGTGCACAGAGGGAAGAGTGACGGAGGACAGAGAGAGAGCAGGACGGAGAGAAGAACCAGAACCACTGAATCATTAGTACATGTTAAGCAGTTAATGAGTCTCATGCTCAATCAGCTGATCAGAATGTGTCGACAGGGTGCTGAGAGGAGATCGTCTCATTGATCGGTCTAACTGCATCCTGAATGTGTGTTTTCATGTGAACCAGTACCGTTCTGGAGGTGGGCGGGGCAGACGGGCTGGTGAGGGACATGATCTCCTGGATCGCCAGGCGGAGCTTCAGGCGGTGGAGCGGGTTGCTGATCCCGATCTCCCTTTGGATCTCGGTGTCCGACAGCGCCGACATGATGGCTCCGCTCTTCACGTTGGCGCGACACGCAGCCACGTACCAGGCCGGCATGCCCACCCACAGCTGGCCAGAGGGGGGCAGAGGAGAGACAGTTTAAACTGGGTAAACGTCACCGAGGTGTTACTGGTCTGACTGGTTCTCAGATGGGTTGTGTCGGTGTCGCACCTCCAGCCAAACCACAACAGTTGGTCCGTCCCACTGGGCGAACGGCAGACCCTGCCTGCGAGCCTCCTCCAGCAATTCATGCCTGAGACACAAAACATTAATTAGAGCCAATTCAGACGCTCATGAAGCTGAACACATGTTGAACGTAGAGCCCATCGCAAACCCCCAGAGTCATCCTCAGAACACACATGAGCACAAACCCCAAAACATCAACCGACATGCACAAACAGAGAGCAGGAGTCTGAGAGAAAACGCAGAAACTGAACCCAGAAAGACTCGAACATCTGGACGAGCTCAGACAGAGGATCTGGGTTGATTCCAGCCTGCTGTGTTTTCCATTCATGTGTCTACTGGGTCTCTGTGGGTCACGCTAACCTTTCACTGTGTACCAAAACATCTCAGGAACACTGTGTAGCATTCGAACTCTGTGTTTCTTTACACAGGGAGCTCTATATGCCTTTCCCTGAGCCTCTAAAATGGAAATGCAAAGTTAGCGATTCACACTGTAAAAATGCCCCTCCCAAAACAAGATAATAAACTTATTTCAAGGCACTTTTACCTGAATTAAGTGTAAAAATCTGCCAATAGAACAAGTGAACATTTGCTTGGTCAGATTTCTTGAAATAAGACATGATATTTAGAATATTGAGGTCTTAAAATCAGCAGGGAAAACTTATTTTAAGCTGTATTTTAGCAGCATTGTCAAGCTGAGGTGTCTTAGAATAAACCAGACATGCTAAAGAATTAAATAGATTTTAGCTTTAATAAGTTTAATGTCAGCTTCTTAATCTGAGATGTGTTCAACTTATTTTAGTTGTATTATCGTGGCTCTTCTCTAGATTTAAGACCATCTTGTACTTGAAATCAGATCACACAGATTAATTGAAGCATTCTGAGATATAATGTCTTCTCACAGTTGGCTAGAAATCCTAATATTTAGTGGTGTTTGACAGCATTTGAAGGTGTTGTGTTTTAGGTGAAGCCAGCTACGCCCAAAAGGAGGAGTTTTAACTCAAAAGCAGACATTTGCTTTGTTTTTTTTTACACATTTTCCACATGCAGCTGTTTTCTGATATGAATTGGTGATTTTCCAATAAAATGCATTTACTTTATTTCTTAAATCCAGATTATTTATCTGATACAAACAACAGCTCAGCTTGAAACATGTATGAAATGAAATGAACCTTGTTTCTGGTAAAATACAACTAAAACAAGATCATTTCAAGATTGTTTGACTTAACAAGATATTTAAGATGCGTTGTCTTAAAACACGTCCCTCCATCTGCTGAAATGTTACCTGGAAAGTGAATTTATCTAAAATCAAGTGGGTTGAGATAATTTGACTAAAAATAAGACGAATAAACTGGTAAGATGTGGAGTTTTTACAGTGCACTTAGAGCCACATTAACGGTAAACACAGCAGATTGAAACACACCTCAATGCTCCTTTAGCAAAATCCTAGCCTGTAAAAAGACAGAGTGTTTGTCCTGGTTTGACCAGATGAGACTGGAGCCTCAGTTTCACCTCTGAGGATCTTTATTAGTCAGTTTTCTCCCAGAACCAGTGCTTTGAGAGTCCACTCAGGAATGACTTCGGCATGGACGCATTCCTCTACACCTGGACATGCACGGAGGGAAATACGCAGGACAGAAAACCTCTGCAATGGCCGTCTAAACACTGCACATTCACCTCATGCACATTCTCAGTTTGGAATGAAGGATCGGTGCCGTTAGTAGCAGGTCTGAACTGATGTCTGCATGGAAATGGTTGGATCTGGCCACTAGATGGAGCCACGAGTCACACCTCCAACCATCTGTGTGGCAGGTATGTCCAGAATCAGGTTGTTAACAGGCAATTTAGCTTCAGATAAACTCTGAGCGACAAAGTGATGGAGCTGAAGCGTACTGTGTGATCGTTTTCAGACTCATGGACACAAACACCCACAAGAAGCCGACTATCTGCATGAACCCCGCCATCTTTCCCAGAGCTGTAAGTGCACAACGTCATGCTCCGACAGGAAAGCCGCGAGAGGAAAATGTTTCACTCACTAAAAGTCAGCACACACACATTCCTGTTAGTTAAGCTCCTCTGTGGAAAGCAGGGCAAAGAGCAGCACGGAAAGGCCGTCAGACACTCGGAGGGACAGTCGCTGGGGGTCCTCAGAGTTACAAGGTCAACGTGAAGCCAAGTGTTGGGGAAAAAGAAGATAAGGCAAGGCAAAAGCAACGACTTACCCGGTCTTTGGACTACACATGGAATGAGAAGGGGATGGTAAAAGAAATAGAAGAGGGAGGTTGGCAAAAAAAGACAAAGAATGAGTTGGTGCTAATTCAGGATGGAAGCAAAACAACATTTATGTTCGCACAAAACCGAGAATGTGGGGGGGGGAAACATAAAGTTACAGAGCCGTGGAAACAGTGGGTGTGGAGTGGAGGGGAGCGTGAGCCAGGTGGGTGGGGGGTCGGCGGTGAGCATGTGAGGCTGCAGCAGGGCCACCAAAGCCCACAGTAACATTACTAACACTGGCCTCCAGCATCGGTGTCTGGTCGTCTTTAGTGTTCTTCAGCTCGGTCTACATAAAGTGTGGGGGGATAGAGGGGCTGCTGGGGGGACACCTACTTCTTCTGCAGCTTCCTGTTCTTCTCAGCGGGGCCTCCGAGGGTTCCCATTCCTAAGCCGTCCTTCGGAGAGCTCTCTGCCTCGGGAGTGCCAGCTGGAACATAAACACCTTGTTCAGAAACACAGTAGTGCAGGTACCATGGAAGAGAGCAACATTCACATAACTCTGAGCAGCAGTGGAATAAAAGCCTGACCTTGGCTGGGGGAGTCCTTGCCGGGAATGCTGGGTCGGCCCTTCTCCTTCTTCCCAAAGAGGCGTCCAATGGAGGACTTGATACTCTTCTTCTTGGCTGCTTTGTTGAGGGAGTCCTGGCTGCTGTTGCTGCTGCTCGGGTTACTGCCCTGGCCGTCCTGCAGGCTCGCCAGACTACAAGGCCAGAGGGTAAGTGATTAGATGGGGGGAGATTACAGAGACAAATGGTGGCAAGCAGGGAGCACCACAGGGCACCGCCATTGTGGTGGCACTCTGGAGCCTCCCTGTTTTCCAAAGAATCTGCCAGCTGTGACTAAAGCGCGGCTTGGTGTCAGAGCGTCAACTTCCTGAGTTTTAAGAGCACAATCTCTCCAAGAAGCTGGTCCTGTCCCCGACTGGCTGCACACTTCACGCTCCTCTTCTGCCACCTACAGGAAACACCAGCCTCTACCTCCACGCCTGAAACCTTCACACCTCAAAGTCTTCCTGAGGATTTGGATCACGCAATAAGGCAGCTCTGGTAGTCTCTTTCCATGAATTACTAGTTTCAATTATGCATTAGTGCACGACTCTGTGTGTGCAAATGTTCAACCAAAGCAATTTCAAAGTCACTGTTACCCCTTTTCCACCAAGAGGAACCAGGTTCTAATTCTGGTTCTTAGTTGGTTCTAATCTGGTTCCTCCTAAGAACCTGTTTGCTTTGAGTCCAGTTGGAGCCATTGGGTCACCGTAAAACCACTACGCTAGCATCCATTACATAGCAGTTAAACACAATAAGGTCAACGCTCCCTTCCTTCCCTCCTTCCTTCCTTCTTTCTCTCTTCCTTTCCCCCTCCCTCTCTCCTTCTTTCTTTCTTTTATTCGTTCTTTCCTTCCTTTCCTCCTTCCTTCATTCCCTTTGCTTCCTTCTTTCCATCCTTCCTTCCTTCCCTCCCAAGAAGAACCAGGTCCTAGTTCTGGTTCTTAGTTGGTTCTAATCTGGTTCCTCCTAAGAACCTGTTTGCTTTGAGTCCAGTTGGAGCCATTGGGTCACCATAAAACCACTACGCTAGCATCCATTACATAGCAGTTAAACAAACGCAGTAAGTTGATGATAATATCTATGTTTATCTCTATAGATGGTCTTAAGGCTGATTGTGAGGCGGAGGTCCTCCTGTTGCCTGGACACATCCGTGATCACGCTACTGGTGGGACACAACTGTAGCGGATTTCAGGTCAACAGTTTGTGCTAAACTTCCGTGTGTCCCGGGAGTCATTCCAATACATGTGTGATGGGACCAGGGACGTCCTGGAGAACAAGGACACTAATTAGCGCTTGTGTGTCCCTTTCCACCGTTGATGGTTGGTCACCATAACCCCGCCCCCAGCCCCTGACGTACTCGGTGCTTAGCTCTGGACCAGCAAAGAGTTGGTGCTTGCTGAGCTCCAGTTTATAGAACCTGGAGTCGGTGCTTAGGAGGTGGAAACACAAAGAAGTGGAGCTAAGTCAGGATCTGGCTCTGGACTAGACCTGGAACCAGCTCGGTGAAAGAGGGGTATATTTTGCAGGAACACCATTGAGCCATCCTTCGCTTAGCTCTGCCTAATATGACTGTATTGGTTTTGTATAAGTGTCCCCCTTCATAAACTCCTCTACTGAGGTGCAGACTGGTGCAAATCGCAGCAGTGAGGAACCAAATAAAACTAAAATCTGCTTTATAACGTCGCCTGAACAAGAGCTGTTTTCTGTTAGCTTTAGGCCCCAGATCGAGTCTTTTATTCTTGTTTGAAGAAGAAGAAGAAGCCTTTATTTGTCATGAATACACTACAGCAATGTGAAATGTTGGTTTTGCATATCCCAGTCAGGGTCAGCCATGGTACAGGAAGGGTTAAGGGCCCAACAGAGGCAGCAGTGGGGTTTGATCCCCTGATTAGCAGCTCAGAAGCTTAACCTGTTGAGCCACCACTGCCCTGTTTGCAAATATCGACACGTGCATTTGAGAGCTGATAAAAACATAAGGCTAAAAATGCACTACTCACTGCCAAAAAGCAAAGAGAAACTATATTTATTAGTTGAAGCCCTGAAGCCCTGCTGAGTGTTGCCGGGTCTTACCCTCGGATGTCTCTGATGTCCTCGTGGCTGGCGGCGTGTCCGGCCTCCCTGCTCAGGCGCATGGAGCGTGGAGTGGTGGGGGGCGACGTCTCGCATCGGATCGTGGCCTTGTCGTCCTGAGCAGACTGCATGACGGCGGAGGAGACGCGTTAATGAACACACAGCGCTGCCAAGTAGACGCTACATACAGAACACTCAGCACCAGCAGCTCCACTGGGCCCAGTCGTACATCTACACCATAAACACTAAGGCTGTGTGTCCATATAGTGTCTGGAACTGAAAAGTAAAATGATGAATATTGTAGAGGAAAGAAAATAAAAACAGCAATGAGGAGGCAGAAATGAATAAAACACTGAACATACGTCGAAGCTTTAGGGGGCAACTGATGATCTAATTAAATGAATTAAATGAAATGTTGCACAACTATCTAAGCTCACCGGCCACTTTATTAGGTACACCTGTTTAATTACTTGTCAACACCAATCTCAGAGCATCTAGGCATGTAGACGTGGTCGAGACAACCTGCTGAAGTTCAAACCGAGCATCAGAATGTGGAAGAAAGGGGGTTTAAGGGACTTTAATGTGGTTGTTGGTCTCAGTGTTTTCACCACAACCATCTCCAGGGTTTACAGAGGACGGTCCGAGGTCAGAGGAGGATGGGCAGACTGGTTGGAGATGATAGAAAGGCAGCAGGAACTCAACCAAGGAATGCAGAACACCATCTCTGAACCACAACAACCTTGGAGAAGATGGGCTCCAGCAGCAGAAGACCACACCGGGGGCCACTCCTGTCAGCTAAGACCAGGAAACTGAGGCTACAATTCACACAGGCTCACCACAACTGGACAGTAGAAGATGGAGAAACGCTGCCTGGTCTGATGAGTCTCCATTTCAGCTGAACATTCAGATGGTTGGTCAGAACAACATGAAAGCATGGATCCATCCTGCCTTGGATCAACGGTTCAGGCTGCTGCTGGTGGTCTAATGGTGTGGGGGGTGTTTTCTTAGTACCAACTGGTTTAAACTCCACAGCCTACCTGAGTGTTGCTGCTGACCATGTCCATCCCTTTATGACCACAGTGGACCATCTTCTGATGCTACTTCCAGCAGGATGATGCTCCATGTCTCAAAGCTCAGATTGTCTCCAACTGGTTTCTACCATAGACATGTATACGTAGACGCCGCATTGACTGTGGAGGGACGTGTCTAAAGCTCCGCCATCTTGGTACAGGGCTAGCAGAGGGGGGAGTGAATGTAAGTCTATGGAGGTAAGAGGTACTCCACAATCTTAAAGTAGAATTATTCACTGAATTTTCCACCGATTTCCAAACGATTTGGTTTGTTAAAAACGTCACACATGTAGCTTTGACACAGGATGCTTGGATGCTTTTGTTCTATTTATGTCTGCCTGTCCGTCCTCCATGTCTGACGTTTGTAACAAACAATATATGTTGACAACTGATGGATTTATGATCACTTTTATAGTGCAGACATGTCATTCCTCTATAGACGTAATGCACTGTAGGGGCGAGTGGCACTGTACCAAGATGGCCGCCGCGTAGGCACGTCGGCTCCAATCGGCATGTCTATGGTTTCTAGAACAATACAATGAGTTCTCTGGACTCCAACGGCCTCCACAGTCACCAGATCTCAGTCCAGTAGAGCTCCTTTGGGATGTGGTGGAACGGGAGGTTGGCATCATGGATGTGTGATGCTATCATGTCAACATGGACCAGAACCTCTGAGGAACGTTTCCAACACCTTGGTGAAAGTACGCTACGAAGGATTAAGGCAGCTCTGAAGGTGAAAAGGGGTCCAACCTTTTACTAGCAAGTAATAAAGTGGCCGGTGAGTGTAGATCTTTGGACGAAGCTCTGCAGCGTGTTGAGAAGACGAGAGCCTCCAGCAGCAGAGCCTTAAACCTGACAACCTTTTTGTTTTTAAGAAGTTCAATGACAGATGATCATCTCAGTGCTCCGTTAAGCAAAGCCCCACAAAGACAAACCTTCACACTGGATGGAGAAACTACTGTCAGACATAATGGACGACACCTGTGAGTGAGGACATTAGAGAGGCAGCTCACAGAGCCCAGTGAAGCAGGTTGCTAGTTTACCTTCCTGCGGTGCTTGCGCAGGTCACTAGGCTGAAGCGTGGCAAAAAAAAGGAGAGAGGAGAAAGGCAGTTAGTGAGACGCACAACAGGCCAGCGGTGGAAACAAGCCATGCATACAAACACACAGGAGCAGGAAACGTTTATCCATGAAGACACACATCAGCAGGGAAACTGTTGTTCTACCTGTGCAGTTAAGAAATGAAGTCTGAAAGGGCTGAAGAGGAGACACGGCAAAGCAACCACGCTGGAGGGATGGGTGCAGTCTGGCTAAAGCCTTCGAACTGAATGACCAGGCAGGTGTTTGAGATCACAGGTGAGAGCGCTTCCTCTGCAGTCGGCGAAGTGGTTTCTGTGTTGCCACCTGAGCGAACGAACCGCAGCTGCTCCGCTCATATTTTCCACCGCGCGCTAAAAAAAGGCGGGAGGACTGCTTCCCCTCCGCATTCCTCACAGACCTGGCATTAGCAGAGAAAATAAACCACCGGCGTGCCACATTTCTGAGGGAGGTTCTTTCGCCCCGGGGAGGAAAACACCTAATCACTCATTTCCTTTCCTCGAGGAAGAGATCAGCGAGCTATGAAAGGGAAACAGGAAGAGGAAATTGATGGGGAGAGCACGAAATTAATATAATCACCAACAGTGCTCCTCCTCCTGGCCTTGTTCTGTCGGAGTTAAGACATTTCGGGAGTTTTGTTCAGGTGTTAAAAGTCAAATCTGATATGAGGGTCGAAGCAGTCATTTCTCTGGCATCACCTACCAAAATAAAGTTTACAGACGCCATATCCTCCACATTTAAAGGGTTATAACTGTAGTTCTGGGAACCTCAAGATCAGCGGGGTGCAGCCTTTTTTGTACCACAGACCGGTTTCAAGCAAGACGATCTTCTTGCTTGAAATCAGGGCCCAAGAAGCATCCCATGATGCTGCCGCCACCGTGCTTCACGTCATGATGCCGCCACCACCGTGCTTCACGTCATGACGCTGCCACCACCGTGCTTCACGTCATGATGCTGCCACCACCGTGCTTCACGTCATGATGCTGCCACCACCGTGCTTCACACCATGATGCTGCCATCACCGTGCTTCACGTCATGATGCTGCCACCACGTCATGATGCTGCCACCACCGTGCTTCACGTCATGATGCTGCCACCACCGTGCTTCACGTCATGATGCTGCCACCACCATGCTTCACATCATGATGCTGCCACCACTGTGCTTCACGTCATGATGCTGCCACCACCATGAGTCACATCATGATGCTGCCACCACCGTGCTTCACGTCATGATGCTGCCACCACCGTGCTTCACGTCATGATGCTGCCACCACCGTGCTTCACGTCATGATGCTGCCACCACCGTGCTTCACGTCATGATGCTGCCACCATGCATGATGCTGTCACCACCGTGCTTCACGTCATGATGCTGCCACCACCGTGCTTCACGTCATGATGCTGCCACCACCGTGCTTCACGTCATGATGCTGCCACCACCGTGCTTCACGTCGATGCTGCCACCACCATGCTTCACGTCATGATGCTGCCACCACCGTGCTTCACGTCATGATGCTGCCACCACCGTGCTTCACGTCATGATGCTGCCACCACCATGCCACCTGCCACCACGTGCTTCACGTCATGATGCTGCCACCACCGTGCTTCACGTCATGATGCTGCCACCACCGTGCTTCACGTCATGATGCTGCCACCACCGTGCTTCACTTCATTATGCTGCCATCACCGTGCTTCACGTCATGATGCTGCCACCACCGTGCTTCACTTCATTATGCTGCCACCACCGTGCTTCACGTCATGATGCTGCCACCACCGTGCTTCATGTCATGATGCTGCCACCACCGTGCTTCACATCATGATGCCGCCACCACCGTGCTTCACGTCATGATGCTGCCACCACCGTGCTTCACGTCATGATGCTGCCACCACCGTGCTTCACGTCATGATGCTGCCACCACCGTGCTTCACGTCATGATGCTGCCACCACCGTGCTTCACTTCATTATGCTGCCATCACCGTGCTTCACGTCATGATGCTGCCACCACCGTGCTTCACTTCATTATGCTGCCACCACCATGCTTCACATCATGATGCTGCCACCACCGTGCTTCACTTCATGATGCCGCCACCACCGTGCTTCACTTCATTATGCTGCCATCACCGTGCTTCACATCATGATGCTGCCACCACCGTGCTTCACTTCATGATGCCGCCACCACCGTGCTTCACATCATGATGCTGCCACCACCGTGCTTCACGTCATGATGCTGCCACCACCGTGCTTCACGTCATGATGCTGCCACCACCATGCTTCACATCATGATGCTGCCACCACCATGATTCACACCATGATGCTGCCACCACCATGCTTCACGTCATGATGCTTCCGCCACCGTGCTTCATGTCATGATGCTGCCACCACCATGCTTCACTTAATGATGCTGTCTTGCTTGAAACCGATCCGAGATGTGAAAAAGGTTCCAACTTTTTTTCTTGATTTAACATTTTTTTTAATCTAAAAAAGCATCCTAAATGAATAAAATTACTTTTCTTAGCTAAATGTGTATCTACTTTTTTTGAGTCTCTCCCTCTTTTCTAAGAAGCTCTCGAGAGACGTAATTTTGGTGGGAAACGAGCACAGACGGAAGTGGTGCGAAGACGAGCTCATCATTTTTCAAAATAAAACACCCTGCGGACTCCGCCGGACATAAAATAAAACATTTCTATCCTTTCCGTGCCTCCTTGGTACCGGTTCACGGCCCGGTGCTTGGGGACTGCTGCTTTAGATTATATTTACATGCTTTAATATTCAAAAGCACATTTTTTCATGCTGCTACAGGATTTCTTATTATCCTTAAACGCTTCCTGTCTCTTTAAACTGCTCTGATTGGTCGGCCTACCTGATCAGTGCAAGGTAACGTTGGTGCAGCAGGGAGAGGTGAGCCTGGCAGATGTGTCTTCAGTGAGGAGATAGTACTTGTTCTGTGTCTGAGGGCCAAACTAGCCGCTAGTCAGGTGTTATGTAAATGAGTTAAATGGTGAAGTAGGTAAGAAAATAAAAGCCTCGACTTCAAACAAGGCGTTTCAGGTACGGGACTTCAGTCTTTACATGCACAAAAAACAGCTACTCAAGGCAAAAACCCAGACGGCTGAAATGGGCTCTTTAAATCCGTCACTCTCAGAACAGATGCCAGCGTTGCATTACATTAACGGTACGACAACAGACATTAGGCTCATTTCCATCAATCCTCTGAACCATTAAATCTGCCAGCGGATTTGAAAAGCATGTTATCCTTCAAAAACAGACAAACAAACAAACAAACAAACGTTGGCAGAAGACAGAATGAGCTGTCAGATGACTGCCACTTTCAGTTCGGTTGAAGAACCTAAATATATAAAATAAAAATTGTGGTATTTCATCAAAAACTACCTTCTAAACAGCTGGCCAGGTTAACTGAAGGCTGTGTTTACAGACAGCAGACAGGAAGCTAATTAAAAATATAAACGGTTAAATATCCAGAGCTGGCATTTGTCCAGTATCAGCAACACCTGTAAAGTTGTACATGTTGATTTAAGTGTTTTTCAGTAGTTGCATGATAAAAAAATAATTACAGACAGGAGTAAAAACACACCCCAGACCTGCTCGGAGTTCGGAGGGTTAACCGCTTTAAAGCAAACAAACTCGGCTGCCTGGTGTTGACAGAAGGTGGCGCTACAGGCTATGCTTAAGATCGCTGTAATAAACAGAGCGGAAATAACCAGAAACAACACAAGCTGGTTGAAAGGTAACGTGCAAGGCAACGCCAAAAACACTAGAAGAAGAAGGAAGAAACTAAACACTGTTTATAAAGAGGAAAATCAAGACAAGTCCTTAGAAATGAAGCTGGAACTGCTCCTTCATGTCAGCTGGTATCAGCCCCGTCTCAGAATCAGAATCAGAAGAAGGAGAAGAAGAAGAATCAGTAGTAGTAGAAAAAGATGAAGTAGTAGAAGTAGAAGAAGTAGAAGTACAAGAAGAAGTAGAAGAAGTAGAAGTAGAAGAAGTAGAAGAAGAAGTAGAAGTAGTAGAAGTAGTTCAAGAAGTAGTAGTAGAAGTAGACGTAGAAATAGAAGTAGTAGAAGAAGAAGAAGTAGAAGTAGTAGGAGAAGAAGTAGTAGAGGAAGAAGTAATAGAAGTAGAAATACAAGTAGTAGAAGAAGTAATAGTAGGAGAAGAAGTAGAAGAAGTAGTAGAAGAAGAAGAAGTAGTAGTAGAAGTAGTAGTAGTAGTAGACGTAGTAGAAGAAGTAACAGAAGAAGTCGTAGAAGTAGTAGAAGTAGTAGTAGTAGAAGTAGTAGTAGAAGAAGAAGTAGTAGTAGAAGTAATAGAAGAAGGAGTAGAAGTAGTCATAGAAGTAGTAGAAGTAGAATAGAATAAGTAGTAGAAGTAGTCGTAGAAGTAGTAGAAGTAGTAGAAGTAACAGAAGAAGTAGTAGTAGAAGTAGAAATATAAGAAGTACAAGTAGTAGAAGTAGTAGTAGAAGAAGTAAAAACAGAAGTAGTAGAAGAAGAAGTAGTAGTAAAAGAAGTAGAAGTAGTAGTAGTAGAGGTAGTAGTAAAAGAAGTAGAAGTAGTAGTAGAGGTAGTAGAAGAAGAAGTAGAAGAAGTAGTAGAAGAATAAGTAGTAGAAGTAGTAAAAGAAGAAGTAGTAGAAGTAGTAGAAGAATAAGTAGTAGAAGTAGTAGAAGAAGAAGTAGTAGAAGTAGTAGAAGAATAAGTAGTAGTAAAAGAAGTAGAAGTAGTAGTAGAGGTAGTAGAAGAAGAAGAAGGGTTTAGGGCGTCGCTCAAGGGCCCAACAACGGCCGCTTTGGGGTTCGATCCTCCGACCTTCTGATCAGTGGCGCCTCCACTGTCCCTTCTTCTAATGAGATCAGCTGTAGTGTTACCAAGACAACCTGTCGCCTTACAGCCGCCGAGGACCAACACTTCAACCTGCAGCTCAGAGGTTTGTTCTGAACAGAACCATGTTTAAAAAGCATGAATGAGGTGGAGCCAGTTATCTGTAACATGCAGTAAACGGAGTCCATTAGTTTGTGTTTGCTAATATTAAAACAGCAAAGTGACGGCATCAAGCTCTGAGGCTCGATCAGCAGAGCTCCAGCAGCCTGTTACAGACCTGTGTTCAGCCTCGAGCACCTGAGCCGCTCACAGGTGCAGAAGGGGAGTGTCATCGGTGGCTTCTCAACCAAGACAACAACGTTTTGTTCTGCCGGTATCAGACACAAAGGGGGTTCTGCTCACCAGGTGACAGGTGTGTCCCTTTAGAATCTTTGTTGAGGCACGTCGAATATTGACACAAGTCACCGGCAGCGTTGGTTCCCACAGAGCTCAAACGAATCGGATGAAATCTTTAAACAAGAGGCACAGCTTTCTGCCTTTCTACATCCTCCAAGACGACAAACTGCCCTGTGAAGCTCATCATAAACCACTTCAGAGCCGACTGAGAAACAAAGCCAGACCAGTTCATCAGGCAGGGGTGTCGTCTCCGGGTCGATCAGCTGGTCGACAGGCTCTCATGCTACTGAACTGGTCAGACGTTTTCCAGTGTTTCTCTCATAAGGAGAAAAGCTCTACATCAGCAGCATTCTAGGATTAATCCATTATTCTTGGCGGCAGGAGGAACAGACGGCCTGTGAACCTCTCAGAGCAGCGCTGTGTGTTTAGTTTAATAAGCTTTTTGATCAGAGGCGAGAGGAAGCGGCAGACTGCACCCACCCGGAGAGGGAACAAACAGAGCTGAGGGGAGACCTGCGGGTACCTGGAAGTATGGTGCATAGCTATAGGCATGAGGGGGGGGGCTGAAGCCAGTCGCACCATATGGCATGTGGTAAGTGACTGTCTGCTGGGAGAGGGAGCTCTGGATGATGTAGGGGTCATAGCAATAGTGCTACAGGCAGGAGGGTAGTCGCATATACAAACAGTTACAAGCTGTTACACATGCAAATATTAGGCATCAATGCATGAAATCAACATGGAGGAACACGACGCTGGTTAAGTTATACAGATGAAGATAAGATAAGCCAAACACCAACATGTGTAATGTAATCAATCTGAAGGATAACTGGATGAGCAGCTTTAGAATTAAAAATGCTACACAGCGCATGATCTTAACCAGGAAACACAGGAGAGTGGAGGAAGTGTTACCAAGGTCATGACACCCATACGATCCAGCTCTCTGTTGGGGCTGCGGGGAATCCGTCTGGGGGTCGAGTGGCCGGAGCCGGGCGGGGAGCTGCCCAGCGAGGACCCGGCACACAGCGACGGGGGGATGGAGCTCATGGAGCGGAAACGTCCTCCCAGGCTGTCGCCGCTGCCGACCCGACCCTCGATCTCCTCTGCTCGGATGGCGGTGCTCTCCTTCTCCTCTTGGATCATTCTGCAGGACAGCAGGAGGCGTTAAATCAACAAACCACTACCTGGACGTCTGTGGGCTCGCTGTGGTGCTGCTGGTGGTACCTGATTTCATTGTTGATAGCATCCAGCTGCTCCTGCAGCATTAAGGCGAGGGTCTGTGCGTCGGCCTGGCCAGCAGGGGACAGCAGGTCCACCGAGCTGAAGATGGTCTCTCGATCCTCCTCCAGGTCTGAGGCGTCCATGTCGCTCTCAAAGGCCTGGGCCACGTTTGCCAACACGTTAGCCTGCTGCATGCGCTCCCACTCCTGCTCGTTCAGAGTCTGCACCTGGATTCATGAAAGCAGGGGAAGAGAGACGATAAAGACAGCAGAGAAAGCAGATATTGAAGGCAGAAGATAACAAAAAGACAGAAAGCAGGCAGGAGGTAGATGACCGACCACGAGATGACAGAAACAAATGTCTAGCTTGAGTATTCATCATGAATGCATCACACAGACAGAAGCAGCCAACACTGTTATCTTCAGCACACTGACTTACATGTCGCTGACGTCCACAACGGAAGCAAACAGAAAGAAGTGGAAAAGAAGAACAACCATCAGGCAGAACTCAAACAGGCAGAGAAAGGAAACAGCCGCAGGTCACACGTGTTACACTAGTGAGAGTTTGCAGCATAAACAGTCGACGTTACAGCACCAGAGACGACATGCAGATGTTCACAAGTCAGTAACTTAAATGATGAATCTTCCAACTGCTTGAGATCAATTCTTTAATCCTCTGAACACCAAAACCTCTCGGCAGGTTTGAAAGGCATGTATTTATTAAGATATTGCAAAGCAGCGCCACTTACCAGAACCAGACACTGTAAAATTATCTTGCTTGAAACCGGTCCGCTTGAAACAGATGATTTTCCAACATGTTAACACTCTGTGCTAAGCTACGCTAACAGTTTCCATCTGTTTCCAGTCTTTGTGCTAAGCTAGGCTAACAATTTCCCTCTGTTTCCAGTCTTTGTGCTAAGCTAGGCTAACAGTTTCCCTCTCCTGTCAGTCTTCGTGTTAAGCTAGGCTAGGCTAACAGTTTCCCTCTGTTTCCAGGCTTTGTGCTAAGCTAGGCTAACAGTTTCCATCTCCTGTCAGTCTACGTGGTAAGCTAGGCTAGGCTAACAGTTTCCCTCTCCTTCCAGTCTTTGTGCTAAACTATGCTAACAGTTTCCCTCTCCTGTCAGTCTTCGTGCTAAGCTAGGCTAGGCTAACAGTTTCCATCTCCTGTCAGTCTACGTGGTAAGCTAGGCTAAGCTAACAGCTTCCCTCTCCTTCCAGTTTTTGTGCTAAACTAGGGTAACACTTTCCGTTTGCTTCCAGTCTTTGTGCTAAGCTAAGCTAACAATTTCCCTCTGCTTCCATGCTTTGTGCTAAGCCAGGCTAACAGTTTCCCTCTGCCTCCAGTGTTTGGGCTAAGCTAGGCTAACAGTTTTCCTCTGCTTCCAGTCTTTGTGCTAAGCTAGGCTAACAGTTTCCCTCTCCTGTCAGTCTTTGTGCTAAGCTAGGCTAGGTTAACAGTTTCCCTCTGATTCCAGTCTTTGTGCTAAACTAAGCTAACACTTTCCCTTTGCTTCCAGTCTTTGTGCTAGGCTAGGCTAACAGTTGTTGATGACCGGTCTGTAGAAAACCGTCTTGTTTGAAACCGGTCCGTGGTGCAGAAAAGGTCGCAACTTTTTACTTAATTTAACATTTCTTCTATTTTAAAAAGTGTACTAAATGAATAAAATTGCTTTTCATCGCTAAATGTGTATTAACTTAGTCTCTCACTCTTTTCAAAGCAGCTCTCCAGAGACGTTTGTTTTTTAATTTTGGCGGGGGGTCGAATCAGAAACTGTACAGGAAGTCGTCGGTTTGTAGAGGTTGTCAAAATATAAACAGTAAAACTTGTACAGAACGCGTAGCGCTCACTGTTGTCCATTATTGGTAACACCTGAGGGCAAAAATGTTGGAGACATTCCTTTATTCTTTTTCAGTTTCCTTTTTAACTGCTTGGAGTTCAGAGGTTCAATAATCGATCTCCCAGCTGCTTTGGGTTCATTAAGCTAAGATCTTATATAACTACTATATGAGTCAGTAAACAAGCCGGCAGCATCTGAGCTCACCTTCGACGGCTCATCGCGGAGCGCTGCCACCCGTCCCTTCTGAGGCCGCCTCAACACCAGAGCGCTGCCGTAATGGTCCGAGTTACTGTCCATCATGGAGGAGGCCGACACCGGGTACCTGAAGTCTGGGGTGCTGCCCAGCTGAGACCGCCTGCACGTAAACAAACACAGCGTTCAGACAACGTGAAGTAAAGCTGAAGCGGTGAATGCTGCCGGTCCACCAGCTCACCCGTGCAGTAGGGAGTTGCTCCTGCTCCTCCCCTGCTCGTTCTCTGCCCTCATGGTTTCAATCTGAATGAGGAGCTGCTCCTGTGGGAGACGACACAGACAGAAACCAACTCTGGAGCATTAAAGGAATAAAACAGCATTGCTAGAGCCTGTAAAATAATAAGGAATACACACTAAGGCTGCTCTCCAATGAGACTGTTCCCATTAAACCATTAAAATCTAGCATTTTCTCTTTGGAAGCAGCGGGGATTTCAACAGCCCTTCAGGGATAAAATTAGAGCAGCAACTAGCAAAAAGTTTAGCTGCTGGTTAGTCTTAAGATTGGAAACTGCTTAAGACTCAGTGAGTAAAGCCCCATGAACCAGTACCAGGCTGCACAGAAAGAATAAAAACGTTTTATTACATTTTATGTGCGACTGTTAGCCTAGCGTAGCACAAAGACTGGAAGCAGAGGGAAACTGTTAGCCTAGCTTAGCACAAAGACTGGAAACAGAGGGAAACTGTTAGCCTAGCTTAGCACAAAGACTGGAAGCAGAGGGACACTATTAACCTAGTTTAGCACAAAGACTGGAAGCAGAGGGGAAATTGTTAGCCTAGCTTAGCACAAAGACTGGAAGCAGTGGGAAAGTGTTAACCTAGCTTAGCACAAAGACTGGAGGCGGAGGGAAAGATTTAACCTAGCTTAGCACAAAGACTGGAAGCAGAGGGAAACTGTTAGCCTAGCTTATCACAATAGATGGAAGCAGACGGACGCCGTTAGCCTAGCTTAGCACAAAGTGATTACATGTTTCAAGCAAGACAGTTTTCTACAGACCAGCTATCAATGGCTGGTCCCGGTCCCTGGTTTAAAAAAGGTTTCAGATCGCTGCTTTATAGCACAACTACTCTTTCTCTTTGAAATGAAACAACAAGTTGTTATTCTGTAAATTGGCTTTTAATTACCAACACATTAAGACAGCTGAATGAGTGGCTTTGCTTAATACGTGCAGCAGGAAACACCAGTTCCACTCGTCAGCCTGGAGTCTGGTTTGCCATCAGAACAGCTGTTAGGAGGCCAGATCCCCCCAAAACACAGATACAGGTGAGAAACCAGGTGAAAACACTTCCTTACCTTCTCGTGATGAGACTCCTCAATCAGCTTCTTGGTGTGCTCCAGTTCTCTGATCAGGGCATTCTGAAGACAGACGGGAAGAACTCAATGACACACTGATAGATGAACACCCACTGAGCTACATACCAAGACATGGGATAGGATGCTGACTGGTCATGTGACACACAGACAGGAAACGCAATGAACATATTTATGAATCCTGTGTCTTCAGCTGGCCTGCTTCTTTGTAGGGGTAGACCCAAACATTCGACTATTCAGACGCCTGCTTGTTGCATCGATACTTTGGGTTCGAGCACCGACGGCGTGTTGAACCCTACTATTATTGGAAAGATGGCAAAATGGCTCCACAGCGCCCCCTAGAAATTCTTTAAAAAGGGTTTAGGGTCAGTTAGTTTCACCTAGAGCGACGAAATTCAGTAAACACATGTATCACGACAAGACGCACAAAAAAGCCTCAAGAACCCATACCCACAATGCAACAGGAAGTTGGCCATTTTGAATTTACTGTCAGATTTTTGCTGATTTTGGAGAAAATTTTCAAATTTTCTAGAGAGAACTCGTCCTAGGGGGTAACTCCGAGAGATCTCAAACCTGGCCGGCATATACTGGTGAGCTAAAGGTATTAAAATGTTCGAGGGCGTGGCCGTGGCAGCCTGCGGCGTTTTGCTGTTTCGCCAGGAAAGAAACAGGAAGTGATGTCTAACTAGCCTGTACGTGCTCCAATCAGCCTCAAACGTCACATGTTTGATCAAAGTCGGGCCTGATGACAGCCAGATGGCGATATCCAGTCTCAGTCAATGACCAGCACAAAGCGAGGACCTGTCCAACGCTGTTTGTAGCTTTAATTGGTTTTAGAATTTATTTCCTTATTTAATCTAAATCATAAGGAGTAAGGTGGGAACGTCAAAAAGCACGTACAGCAGCCCAGTCTGATAATAACTTGTACATATAAAGAGAGATAACAGATAATATAGCAGAGTACGAGAAGGTGATGGCTTTAGAAAACTAAGCTGTCCTCAAACGCTCCAGTATTTTGTGCCTTCTCTCTCTCGCTAAATAAACTTCCAACACTCGCCGCCTTCAGCTTGAATATTAACTTATGATATTCAACACTGGATGTCAAGACTCGGGACATCCCTGCCTCTTTGTTCCTCACACCAACTCCAGAATTTGCTGCTAGAAACTCTGTTCTCCACCTTGTCCTCCAGGGCCGACATCCTCTCTTTGAGGTGGAGCTGGAGTCTCTCGTTGGACTCTGACAGGAGTTTATCCACAGTCTCAGACAGACGCTTGTTGTGCTCCTCGTTCATCTTCTCTCTCTGCCGAGCCTACAAACACAGAAACACAACATTTCAGTTCAGTCCACGTGTTAAGACAGTCTGAACCGCGGTAAAACTGAAGAGCAGATTTCCCTTTTCTTACCCTGAGCAGTTCCTGGTGCTTCTCCTCCAGCTGGGCCTCCAGCTGCCTCAGCCTCTCCTCCACATTGCCATGGCGCTCCTCTGCCTGCAAGTGAAGGGCAATGATTAAAAAAGACTTCAGTGGTTTGGTATATTCAGTCCTGTCTGTTCTGAGAGCATCTCTAGAGCTAGGCCGTTAATCCTGGAGAAGGACCTCGCTAAGAAAAGGCCTGAGGAAACTGGGCCCTGTTTGAGGTTCAGGGGACAAATCTCAAGTCCTTCAAGAGGATGGAGTCACGGACATGATGTGGACTTACAGCTAAAAGCCAGAAACCATGCACTAACTGCAGAACAAGGCAGCAGCAAAGCAGCGTGACAAACACTTACAGCAAGCTCAGACCACAGCATTCGGAAATCTGTTTGACTTTTATTAAGTTGAGCTTCAGAGTCGATCAGTAAAACCCAACATTACCAAACAATCTGGGCTCGGTTCAGGACGAGATCCCGGACCAGGAGGGTGAAACAGAGCAACCCTGAACTCCTGTAGTCTGAGCCTGCCATGAAACAAGAGCAGCGGCTAATGCTTCCCATGATGTGGCTCCATCATGAAGGTCCCATCAGGGTTTTACCATCATATATATACAGTCAAGCCCGAAATTATTCATACCTCTGGAAAAATTTGACTTAAAAAAATGTTACTTTTGTTCAACCAGCAAGTTTTTTCTTGATCTGGGAGACACAGGTGTCTCCCAGAAGATAATAAGACGACGTACAAGAGGCATCATTGTGGAAAAAAATATCTCTCTGCTTTTATTTACATTTGAACAAAAAGTGACATGTCCAGAATTATTCATACCCTTCTCTATAATCAATAGAAAAGCCTTTATCGGCTATGACAGCAAACAGACGTTTCCTATATTTGCTGAGCAGCTTTTTGCACGTCTCCACTGGTATTTTTGCTCGTTCATCTTTAGCGATGAGCTCCAGCTCCTTCAGGTTGGAGGGTCTCCTTGCCATCACTCTGATCTTTAGCTCCCTCCACAGATTCTCAGTTGGATTCCAGTCAGGGCTCCAGCTGCTAAACCTTAATGTTTTTGTCCGCTAACCATTTCTTCACCACTTCTGCTGTGTTTTGGGTCGTCGTCGTGCTGAAACGTCCACTGGTGGCCAAGGCCAAGTTTCTCTGCAGACTGCCTGCTGTTGTTGTTGAGAATCTTGATGTATTGATCTTATTTCATGGTGCCGTTTACTGTGGTGAGGTTCTCTAGTCCATTGGCTGAAAAACACCCCCAAAGCATTCGGTTCCCACCACCATGTTTGACAGTAGGGATGGAGTTCGTAGGGTTGAGGCTTCCCCTTTTTTTACACCAAATGAAGGATACATCATTGAGACGTCGCCTCCAGCAGAGCCCAGATTCCCCAGGATGGCCTTGATGGTGATCCTTGGATTCTTCGTCACCTCTTTGACTATCCTCCTGGCAGCACAGGCGTCACTTTTGGCTTCCAACCACATCCTCTGAGATTTTCCACAGTGCGGAACGTCTTGTATTTTTTAATAATATTTTGCACTGTGGCCACTGGAACTTGAAAACATTTAGATGTGGCTTTATAGCCCTTTCCTGACTTGTGATTAGCCACAATGCTCAACCGCAGGTCCTCACTGAGCTCCTTTGTCGTAGCCTTGACCATAGACATAGATATGTAAACGCCGCATTGACTGTGGAGGGACGTGCCTAAAGCTCCGCCATCTTGGTACAGGGCTAGCAGAGGGGGGAGTGAATGTAAGTCTATGGAGGTAAGAGGTACTCCACAATCTTAAAGTAGAATTATTCACTGAATTTTCGACCGATTTCCAAACGGTTTGGTTTGTTAAAAACGTCACACATGTAGCTTTGACACAGGATGCTTGGATGCTTTTGTTCTATTTATGTCTGCCTGTCCGTCCTCCATGTCTGACGTTTGTAACAAACAATATATGTTGACAACTGATGGATTTATCATTACTTTTACAGTGCAGACATGTCATTCCTCTATAGACGTAATGCACTGTAGGGGCGAGTGGCACTGTACCAAGATGGCCGCCGCGTAGGCACGTCGGCTCCAATCGGCAGCAGCAGTCAACACGGCGTCTACGTATATATGTCTATGGCCATGACTGTCCACTAACCAGATGCAGAGAGCTGCTGTTTGTCACCTGTTGAGTTGATTAAAACAGCTGTTTCCAATGAATCAGGGTTATTAGGAGGCTTTAGAGCAGCTTGGACTAATGATATAGAACTTTGGATTTTCCCATGGACTGTGACAATTTGCAAAGGGTATGAATAATTCTGGACGTGCCACTTTTTGTTCAAATGTAAATAAAAGCAGAGAATATTTTTTTCCTCAGTGATGCTTCTTGTACGTCGTCTTATTATCTTCTGGGAGACGCCTGTGTCGTTTCCAATCAAGAAAAAACTTGCTGGTTGAATAAAAGTAACACTAAGTCAAAATTTCCCAGGGGCTTGACTGTATATATCTACATAAATAATTAATATAATATTCCATCAGCTGATAAAGACAGCCTGCTGATATTCCCAGTGTGTTGTCTGTTATTTGTGTAAAAGCCAAAACAGCCTCGTGTAGTTTTGCTGCGTCTCCAAAGGGCGGGGTCTCCACCAGTCTTTGAGCAAATCAGCTGGCACTTCCTGTTTGTGTTAGATACTAGAAAGGAGAGCTGTTTGAGGAGTGGTACCAGCACATGAAGCACGAACACACACAGACAGATCAGGGCCTTCCTCAGGTTGGACTACATGTCATGGCATTCTGCTACAGAGTCTGTCACTGCACTTAACCAGGAGCTAGATTATCTTTATTTATTCAAGTTTCTGGGATGCAGAATGGTTTCTCTGCTCAGATGCAAACACAGCTCGTACTTTCTATCGGCCTGGTTAAGTTCAGCAGCAGGGCAACACTGAATGTCCCAGCACCCAGGACCAGGAGGAGGTTTGTGCATGAAGCTGGTCTACCTTCTTCACAGTCTTAGGGCCTTTAGAGCCGCACAGAACACACTAGGGGTTTGACATGGAGGTGGCACAGGCAGCATGAAGACCACGCAAAAAACAGCAGAGAGAGAAGTCAGAGAGAGGAGAGAACACGGGACACATTTAATCTGAGCTTCAGCACAATTAAATGCAGCGGCTGAAGGGAGGAAGAGCAGATTAAACAACCAGAACCTGAACAGGGAGACAAACTGAAGAACACAGCGGAGATGGTGACACAGAGTGGATGATGGACGTCACATCTCTGAGCTTCAAATACCCCTTTTCCACCAAGAAGAACCAGGTCTAGTTCTGGTGCTTAGTTGGTTCTAGTTATCTAATCAGCCACCAGGGAGCGATCAGGATGTTTTGGCCTCACTTTGGGGGAATTCTAGGGCAAAACTTTTGCCAAATACAGTGGCTGCTGTCCAGAGTAGAAGACTTAATATACAACAGATAACCCAAGAAGAACCAGGTCCTAGTTCTGGTTCTTAGCTGGTTCTAATCTGGTTCCTCCTGAGAACCTGTTTGCTTTGAGTCCAGTTGGAGCCATTGGGTCACCGTAAAACCACTACGCTAGCATCCATTACATAGCAGTTAAACACATAGCTCCCTTCCTTCCCTCCCTCTCTCCTTCCTTCTTTCTTTTCTTCCTTCCTTCCTTCCTTCCTTCCCCTTGCTTCCTTTTTTCCTTCACTCCCTTCCTCCCTCCCTTCTTCTCTCCTTCATTCCTTCCTTGATTTCCTCCTTCTTTGATTCCATTTTTCCTTCTTTCCCCTTCCTTGCTTCCTTCCCCTTGCTTTCTCCCTCCCTCTCTCCTTCCTTCTTTCTTTCCTTCATTCCTTCCCTTCCCCCCTCCTTCCTTCCTCTTGCTGTCTTCCTTTCTTCCTTCCTTCCCTCCCTCCTCCTTCTATCTTTCTTTCTTCCCTTCCTTCCTCCCACTTTTCTTACTTCCTTCTTTCCTTCCCTCCTCCCTTTCTTCCTTCCTTCCTTCCCCTTGCTTTCTCTCTTCCTTTCCCCCTCCCTCTCTCCTTCCTTCTTTCTTTCTTTCCTTCCTTCCTTCCTTCCCTTTGCTTCCTTCTTTCCATCCTTCCTTTCTTCCCTCCCACTTTCCTTCCTTCCTTCCCAAGAAGAACCAGGTTCTAGTTCTGGTTCTTAGTTGGTTCTAATCTGGTTCCTCCTAAGAACCTGTTTGCTTTGAGTCCAGTTGGAGCCATTGGGTCACCATAAAACCACTACGCTAGCATCCATTACATAGCAGTTAAACAAAAGCAGTAAGTTGATGATAATATCTATGTTTATCTCTATAGATGGTCTTAAGGCTGATTGTGAGGCGGAGGTCCTCCTGTTGCCTGGACACATCCGTGATCACGCTACTGGTGGGACACAACTGTAGCGGATTTCAGGTCAACAGTTTGTGCTAAACTTCCGTGTGTCCCGGGAGTCATTCCAATACATGTGTGATGGGACCAGGGACGTCCTGGAGAACAAGGACACTAATTAGCGCTTGTGTGTCCCTTTCCACCGTTGATGGTTGGTCACCATAACCCCGCCCCCAGCCCCTGACGTACTCGGTGCTTAGCTCTGGACCAGCAAAGAGTTGGTGCTTGCTGAGCTCCAGTTTATAGAACCTGGAGTCGGTGCTTAGGTGGTGGAAACACAAAGAAGTGGAGCTAAGTCAGGCTCTGGACTAGACCTGGAACCAGCTCAGTGGAAAAGGGGTATCAGAGGCTCTACTAAACACACCAAACAGTTCCTTCCATCTCTAAACATGCCTGTTTCTCTGCCATGTTCCATGCATGTTCCACTATATAACACCTGTTTGGGCTGCATGATGTTTCCTTTCATTTCAAATCTATTTCAGTCTAATTACCGCTACTTATCCATCATCCTGTGTGAGTTTAAACCAGCATCTTCTAGTTTTCTTACTGTTATTCTCTTGTTTTTGTGTGTATTTGGAGTCTAAGCTATTTTATAACTGAATAAAGCAAATTCAAATAAACAAACACAGAATCAAAGAACAACTACGAACAAGAAACTGTGGAACAAAGACAGGATTAAAGATGTGACAGGAGGCCGTTACTCCCTCACAGTCTCTATATCAAAAAGGCTGAGATGAGAATCAGGACGAAGCTTGAATATCAGATGTGTGGTTTTCAGCCAGATCCAGCTCTAATAAGGCGCTGAGCTGCCTGTGAAAGTTCAGCAGCAGCAGCAAGTGTTGTCCAGGACAAAGGCTCAAACTATAAATGGGTAAAAACAGAAGGCAAACCTCTAAAAATAGCTCCCTGTGGATATTTGGAGGAACATAAACAATGGCTTCCTTAGCAGCTTCTGGAGAGTTCCTGGCTGCTGCAATGTAAAGGAAGTAATCTAACAATCCACGGTGCATGATGTGTACTGGTGGGTATGCTTAGTTTGGATCGCAGCTGTAAGTAATGTGACTTTTACTCAGTATGCTGATCAACAAATCCCAGTTCTACAATGTAAAGAGGAGGGCTGAGTGGTACACAGGGCCGTGGGCAGGTGCCGGTACCTTGGTGAGGGCGGCGACTCTCTGGGCGAGCTCGGCCTCCACCTCAGGAAGAGTCTCCGCTTTGCGAATCGTCTGCTGCAGCTTCTGCTCGGCCAGCTCCAGCTTCTCCTGCAGCTGTCGGTTCCTGTCCTCAGTCTGCAGGCAAACAAACCAAACAGTCATCAGCAAACGTTTTAAAGACGCATCTGTCCCGCATCCTCAGGGTTCGCCTTCCCAAGGTGAAGAGAGCGGCAGGAAGTAAGACTGAGAAAAAGGGGGGAGACAAAGGGAGACGGGGTGAAGGGATGGGTGGGCAGGAAGTGGAGAAGAGAGCATTCAACACGACACAAAGGGTGACGAAACCCGCGAGAAGAGAGAAGAAAGACATCTCCATCTCCAGTGAGTACATGTAAAGAAACAAGCCAGTGTCTCCGAGGCTTCCCATTCAGAGGCTGCTGCGCCGCTCGGAGGGTGAAAACAGCCAGAATTCATTAGCAGGACTCTGGAAACTGCCAAAGAGAACTGCAGGCGATTCCTGCTGGCAGACAGAGCTGGGACTCAAACACCGACACCAGCACATGCTTCTGGGTCGGATTACAGACGGCAAATCACAGACGGGCTTCACCGACTAATTGGTGACCACACAGCAGGTGGTTTCTAAAGGTCCGAGCCACAGAGCCGGTTCTCCTGGTTCACAATGAGCTTTTAGGGGGACGACAGGAAGCACCATCAGTCTGGTTACAGCAAAAACAACGAGCTGGTGGAACTAAATTAAACAGAAATCTACTTTTCCTGTTATTTCTGGCTATTTGATAACCAAAACTAAGCAAATGAAACCCATATTAATAAACCATGAGCTTGCACTATTCAGTCACCATGTTTAATATTATTTATTCAATTTTCCTTGTTAAATATTACTTTCATACTCATACCTCACTTATTGTTGTATCTTATTGTATATTTAAAATGTTTCTTCATAGTAGATTGTTTATTTTCTTTTCTATGTATAGGGTATATTGTGTGTTTTTCTGCTTTTTCTCTGCTGCTGTAATGAGGAAATTTCCCCGTTGTGGGATTGATAAAGTAAAATCTCATCTAATCTAATCTAATCTAACCAGTTAAAAACATGAATAGCTATTTTATTTCCCCCTGTTAAAACCTCACCAGGGATGACAGAAACTCCTCACTCACTCACTACTGTCCTTAACGCTCTAAACCCCATGTTTTCAAAAAATGAGACATATCTTTTTAAAAAATCACCAAAAATAAACCGTTCAAAGCAACCAGATGCTGCAAAAACTAAAAAATTCTGCGTTCCTCGGTGCAACTGTGGAGCAATCAGCGACCGAGCTGCAACCAACGGTCACGTCAGAACAATTCAGGGACTTTTCAGTTGCACTGGGCTGAACTGCAGGCAGTGTTCACACAGAGCAGATAGATGACAAATCGGGAGGACAGTGGAACCTCGCATTCTATGACTGAGCTCGTTTTATGAATTAATTTTCCTCCATTGAAATTAACTGAAGCATAATTAATCCGTTCCGAGTCCAAAAAAACACCCAAATATAATATTTTATGGGTTTTAAAACAGAAAAGGTGTCGTTATAAGACTAATGACAGTTATAAGAACATAAGACAGTCAAAGAGATGCAAAAGAAATGAGGTAAACTGGTTTTATTCATTTAATTACCTTAAAGATGGGACTATTTGTGCGCGAGGAAGACGGGGGAGCGGGGAGGAGGATTGTTAGTGTTTGGAAATACTTTTCACTAACTTTAGGTTCCTTACATCTAAAAACTAAGAGAGAAACTCAACAGGGATGCTTCTACGACTAGATATATGCTTGAACTGAGCGAGCGGCGGCCACGCTTGACGGGAGAGTGCATGTGAGCCTAGCGGTCGCTGTATGAACCCCGCTAATGTGGATTTCCACTCGTAAAACAATACAAAAATCCGCTTGAGCCTCGACTCGTAGGACAAATCACTCGTTAACTGGTAAACTCATAATGTGAGGTTCCACTGTAAATAATAAAATATAAGCAGTAAAATAGTATTCTGGTGCCTCCTCCTGGTTTTTCTGACCATTTCATAACCTAAAGTGTCTGTTCAGTTGAAATAAATGAAGTGGAGACAAACATTTTCCTTCCTTCCAGGCACCAGGAGTCACTCGGTGCAGGACAGGACGGTACGTACTTGTCTGTAGAGGGACTCCTTGTTGGCCACTTCATTCTCCAGCTTGTCGTTGAGGTCGTGGACGGAGGTGGCCTCCCGCTGAGCTGCCAGGTAGCGCTTCTCCAAGGTGGTGATCCTCTCCTCCATGTCTTCCTTCTGAGCCATTGACTGCACACACAAACATCAGCATCAGGGTTTGCCTCTGACCCTTGACCCCCGTCTCCTGACTTGGCACAGAAATCACCACAGTGGAAAAAGCTGCTCCGCTAACAGAAGCCAGCTCAAACAGATAAAAGGTAATGCTGTTAAAATTAGGCCGTTTTCCACTGCAGGAAGCTGTGGGTCGTTTTAGGGCGGCACACATTTGTGTGCATGTTCCAACTGCAGGAGTCGCCCCTATAGAGCAGCGGTCGCAACCGTTTTTACGGTCCGCAGATAATTGTCTTGATGGAAACCAGTCCGCTTGAAACAGATGATTCTCCAGCATGTAAACACTTTGTGCTAAGCTAGGCTAACAGTTTCCCTCTGCTTCCAGTCTTTACGCTAAGCTAGGCTAACAGTTTCCTTCTGCTTCCAGTCTTTATGCTAAGCTAAGCTAACAGCTTCCCCTATGCTTCCAGTCTTGTTGCTAAGCTAGGCTAATAGTTTGCCCTTTGCTTCCATCCTTTGTACTCTGCTAAGCCAACATTTTCCCTCTGCTTCCATCCTTTGTGCTAAGCTATGCTAACAGCTTCCCTCTGCTTCCGGTCTTAGTGCTAAGCTAGGCTAACAGTTCCCCTCTTCTTCCAGTCTTTGTGCTAAGTTAGGCTAACAGTTCCCCTCTGCTTCCAGTCTTATGCTAAGCTAGGTTAACAGTTTCCCTCTGCTTCCATCCTTTGTGCTAAGCTAACAGTTTCCCTTCTGCTTCCAGTCTTGTTGCTATGCTAAGCCAACAGTTTCCCTCTGCTTCCATCCTTTCTGCTAAGCTAGGCTAACAGCTTCCCCTTTGCTTCCATCCTTTGTGCTAAGCTAGGCTAACAGCTTCCCCTTTGCTTCCATCCTTTGTGCTAAGCTAGGTTAACAGTTTCCCTCTGCTTCCAGTCTTGTTAATAAGCTAGGCTAACAGTTGCACCACGGACCAGTTTCAAACATGACAATTTTCTACGGATCGGTCATCGATGACTGGAAGCAGAAAGGAAACTGTTAGCCTAGCTTAGCACAAAGAATGGAAGTCGTGGGAAACTGTTAGCCTAGCTTAGCACAAAGTGTTTCCATGTTGAAGGATCATCTGTTTGAAGCGGACCGGTTTTTAAGCAATTTTCTACGGACCGGTCATCGCGTTCAGTGACTTCATCTCAGGCAACACCAACACTAGTATTTGTAAACACACAGCTTCTGATACTTTCACACCCACCACTCACATAAACTGAGGATACTTCTAACGCAGGACTAAAACACTCGTCTGGGTGGAGTCTGTTCCCGAATAAAAACCTGAGCCTGAGGATGACAAACAGATGCTGCCGTCTCTACCTCTCTGAGGTCTCTCTGCAGCCGTGTGTTCATGTCTTCGGACTTAATGAGGTCCTTCCGGGCCGTGTCCAGGTCCTCCTCCAGCTCATTGATGCGTGACGCCATGGCAGCCATACGCTCCTTCATCTGGCCCAGGTCAGCCGTCTGACGCTCCACCACCTCCTGGAGCTCCCCGACTTTCCCGAACCCAGGCCCAGACTCCTCCTCTTGACTAAGGGAACCATCCGACGACCGCTGTGGGGGCATTAACAGAAGATTTACTGCAAATGCACACAAGATGCACTGAATTCATTTTTGTTGATTATTGCAAATCAACCAGTCAACAAACTTATTATACATACAGGAATAACGGTCATGTTGTTCAACATCTTGGTCTCAGAAACAGCTGAACGACCACTAAACTGCCTAAACATTATTACTATTATTATGATTGGATGTAAAACGTCCTCCTTCAAATGAAAACAAAACCTCAACTCATTTCAAATCACACATTACAGGAACACAAATGCTGGATTCACTGTGTCTGCCTCAAAAAAATGAAAGCACACATCTGACCTGATTTTCCACATTGTTTTTAACCAGTTCACATTCTCCAGTCTTTTATCTGTGCTCACATGTGGATCAGCGGTCTGTAACCTTTATTGCATCAAGGAACGGCTTCAAGCAGTCAATTTTCTACGGTCCGGTCATCGAAACTCAAACACTTTGTGCTAAGCTAGGCTAACAGTTTCCCTCTGCTTCTAGTCTTTGTGCTAAGCTAGGCTAACAGCTTCCCTCTGCTTCCATCCTTTGTGCTAAGCTAGGCTAACAGTTTCCCTCTGCTTCCAGTCTTTGTGCTAAGCTAGGCTAACAGTTTCCCTCTGCTCCCATCCTTTGTGCTAAGCTAGGCTAACAGTTTTCCTCTGCTTCCATCCTTTGTGCTAAGCTTGGCTAACAGTTTTCCTCTGCTTCCATCATTAGTGCTAAACTAGACTAATAGTTTCCTCTGCTTCCAGTCTTTATGCTAAACTAGGCTAATAGTTTCCCTCTGCTTCCAGTCTTTGTGCTAAATGAGGCTAACAGTTTCCCTCTGCTTCCAGTATTTATGCTAAGCTAGGCTAACAGTTTCCCTCTGCTTCCAGTCTTTAAGCTAAGCTAGGCTAACAGTTTCCCTCTGCTTCCAGTCTTTGTGCTAAGCTAGGCTAACAGTTTCCCTGTGCTTCCAGTCTTTGTGCTAAGTTAGGCTAACCGTTTCCCTCTGCTCCCATCCTTTGTGCTAAGCCAGGCTAACAGTTTCCCTCTGCTTCTAATCTTTGTGCTAAGCTAGGCTAACAGCTTCCCTCTGCTTCCAGTATTTATGCTAAGCTAGGCTAACAGTTTCCCTCTGCTTCCAGTCTTTGAGCTAAGCTCGGCTAACAGTTTCCCTCTGCTTCCAGTCTTTGTGCTAAGCCAGGCTAACAGTTTCCCTCTGCTTCCAGTCTATGTGCTAAGCTAGGCTAACACTTTCCCTCTGCTTTCAGTCTTTTGTGAAGGCAGGCTAACACCTTCCCTCTGCTTCCAGTCTTTGTGCTAAGCTAGGCTAACAGTTTCCCTCTGCTTCCAGTCTTTGTGTAAGCTAGGCTAGTAGTTTCCCTCTGCTTCCAGTCTTGGTGCGAAGCCAGAACAACAGTTTCCCTTTACTTCCAGTCTTTGTGCTAAGCTAGGCTAACAGTTCCCCTCTGCTTCCAGTCTTTGTGCTAAGCTAGGCTAACAGTTTTCCTCTGCTTCCATCCTTTGGTCATCAAGCTCGATGACCGGTCCACAGAAAATTGTCTTGTTTGAAACCAGTCCGCGGTGCAAAAAAGGTTTCAACTTCTTTTAATTTTACATTTTTCTTAATTTAAAAAAGTTATTTTTTATTGCTAAATATGTATTAACTTTTTCGAGTCTCTCCCTCTTTTCAAAGAAACTCTCCAGAGACGTTTGTTTTTTATTCACTTTGGCGGGAAACGAGCACAGACTGAAGTGGCAGGAAGAAGATCTAGCCATTTTTCAAAATAAAACACCCTGCATTCCAAACAGACAATAAACCACAGTGCAAATATCCCGAATTAATTCATTTACTTAAGATTTAATGTCATCACCGCAACAGATGCTCAACATTTGCCGCACACAAGCAACCGCGGCCTCGTTGCCTGCTTGGCTTTCACAAACACGCCATTTAACAGATGCCGCCGAGTAACCTCACCTTGCCATTAGTGCTCGGCGTGTTTTCAGAGTTGTGGTTGACCTCGCTGGTTCCATCTGCCAGGCCTCTCTTCTGACTGCTCTGCTCCCTGAGGTAAGCCAGCTGGAGGAAACACCAGTGAGTGAGCAGCCTGTTGAGTCACTCGTTCTAAACAATTATCAGGTTAACCACGAAACCAAGAGCGCAAACCTGCTTCTGCCGCCTTTTATCTTTAATCATGGTGTGTGTTTATACGTGTGTGTGTGTGTGTGTGTGTGTGTGGGGTAGAGACACACAAAGAAGCACAACTAGCAGCTCAGAATAGCCCGAGCGGTCGGAGTCTTGAGTTCAACCCACAACTATTCTGGTTGGAGATTCACATGAATACATCCAATGTCAAAAGCCGCCTCGCCTACGGAGGTAAACTCCTTAATAAAACCAGAGAGTGGCGAGTGGCTGATTCTGTGTGTGCGCTGGTGTGTACGCATGCATGAGTGTGTGTGTGGTCCCAGGCTAACTCCCAGGAACAAGAGATGACTGCAGCATGAAGCATGGAGGAAATCTAGGACACCTCCCCGACATCCTCTGGGCCCTTCGGTCAATCTTAATCCCATTCAACACACAGGACTCAAGAGTCTTCCTCTGTTAGCGTGCACGTGAGTGTGGATCTCTTTCATTACTAATATGCAAATAGAGACAGAAGATGCTAAAAGGCTCCTTCCTGCTTACTTTCTTTCCTTACTTCCCTCCTTCCTTCCCCTTGCTTCCTTTTTTTCCCTCCCTCCCTTCTTCTCTCCTTCATTCCTTCCTTCCTTCCTTCCTTCTCTTTCCTTTCTTGATTCCCTCCTTCTTTGATTCCATTCTTCCTTCCTTCCTTCCTTCCCTCCCTCCTCCTTCTATCTTTCTTTCCTTCCTTCCTTCCTTCCCTCCCTCCTCCTTCTATCTTTCTTTCCTTCCTTCCCTCCCTCCTTCCTTCCCCTTGCTTCCTTTTTTCCTTCCCTCCCTTCTTCTCTCCTTCCTTCCTTCCTTCCTTCCTTCCTTCCTCTTGCCGTCTTCCTTTCTTCCTTCCTTCCTTCCCTCCTCCTATCTTTCTTTCCTTACTTCCTTCTTTCCTTCCCTCCTCCTTTCCTTCCCTTCTTCCCCTTGCTTTCTCTCTTCCTTTCCCCCTCCCTCTTTCTTTCTTTCTTCCTTTCTTCCTTCGCTTCTTTCTTTCTTGCTTCTTTCCTTCCTTCCTTCCTTCCCTTTGCTTCCTTCTTTCCTCCTTCCTTCCTTCCCAAGAAGAACCAGGTCCTTGTTCTGGTGCTTAGCTGGTTCTAATCTGGTTCCTCCTAAGAACCTGTTTGCTTTGAGTCCAGTTGGAGCCATTGGGTCACCATAAAACCACTACGCTGCATCCATTACATAGCAGTTAAACAAACGCAGTAAGTTGATGATAATATCTATGTTTATCTCTATAGATGGTCTTAAGGCTGATTGTGAGGCGGAGGTCCTCCTGTTGCCTGGACACATCCGTGATCACGCTACTGGTGGGACACAACTGTAGCGGATTTCAGGTCAACAGTTTGTGCTAAACTTCCGTGTGTCCCGGGAGTCATTCCAATACATGTGTGATGGGACCAGGGACGTCCTGGAGAACAAGGACACTAATTAGCGCTTGTGTGTCCCTTTCCACCGTTGATGGTTGGTCACCATAACCCCGCCCCCAGCCCCTGACGTACTCGGTGCTTAGCTCTGGACCAGCAAAGAGTTGGTGCTTGCTGAGCTCCAGTTTATAGAACCTGGAGTCGGTGCTTAGGTGGAGGAAACACAAAGAAGTGGAGCTAAGTCAGGCTCTGGCTCCGAACTAGACCTGGAACCAGCTCAGTGGAGAAGGGGTATCTGTGTACTGTAGCCTATTCAGTTCATCTACACACTGGCAACCAACCAACTGGTTAGGGTTAGAGAGAAGCTACAATTAAAATTCAACAAGACTATCTTCAGTTCATTAAAGCTCTACTGCATTTCACCAACATGGTCTGATAACTACACCACCTTCAGCACCATAAATAAACCTCCAGTGCATCTGCAAAGGTTGACTTGATGCATTAAACATGAAAATCAACCACACCATAGAGAACACATGGACAGCTACGTCCTACTGTGCACGGCTTCCCAATAATAGCACAAACACCGCTCTAGCAGTAGCTCGTCTGTGGCTGGACGAATCACGACAGCAGTGACACTCGGTGGTGGGAACCATCTGTTTGCTGCGTTCGTTCTGTGGCTGAACTGGCAATGTTCAGCCTGGCGTTAAATTCAAGCCTAAACGTATCACTCACCAGGTGCACATGTGCTAATCATCTGCAACCTTTTTAGCACCACAGACCTGTTCCAAGCAAGACGATGGTCTAAGGACCGGTCATCGTGCTCGATAACCGGTCCGTAGAACATTGTCTTGCTTAAAACCGGTCCGTGGTGTTAAAAAGGCTGCAGACCGCTGCTGTAGACAGGGTTTCCCCAGTGCTTTATAAGCCTAGTGGGCCGCCAAGCTAAGCGTCACTTGTTTATTTATTTTAAATAGGTTTTTTTATGCACCAATACAGTGACAGCAAAAATGGTAAACAGAGCTTTGAAACGCATCTGGTGATACGGTTGAAAGTGCAATGGTGACATTTTATGGTTGATACGTGAACTTTTTCCAAAGTCGGAGGAGCACTGGAGGAGATGATGAGCCGCTCGTTCACCTCCAGGCCAAGGGGAGTTCATCCCCGGAGAGCCGACCGAGCCGCGGCTCCATGATGAGGCAGAGCCAGTGGAGTTAGCACGGATGTTAGCACGGATGTTAGCACGGATGTTAGCACGTCGTCGGAGCAGCCTTCTGCGAGCCGCGATGGTAAACATCGAACTAGCAGATTTAATCCAAAATGGTTAGCTGACCCTAAATCTAGCGGATGGCTCTACCAGACCCAGTATGGTAAACCCAGACGGACTGATGCACTGATCCAACCTGAACCATGAGCAGCAATAAGTAGTAGAGGTCACACAGCACAGCAGACCTGTTCAGCCTCTGAGTTCCCTGGTTTTACCCCTTGGCCATGTTTGCACTTTTTTATTTATGTTAATTTATTTTACTTTTAAATGTGACCAGCAACGGCTTGTTTTAAGATTCACTAGGATTTAACTTAAGTGAAAACAATTGACATTATTTATTTTAATTGTATTTTTTGTGTTTGTTAAAACCGTATTTCAAGATTGTGCCTTTTTTTAAGATTCTACATTTAAGTATTGTTAATGAATGGCTTATAATAACACATTCTAGTCATAATTTCAAAATTCCTGTCAACTTTTAACTTTTTTTTTTCTTCACAAAACCACGGTGGGCTTCTCTACCACCGGGCTTAGCAAGCTTTCTGGGGGAAACCGTGTGTAGAGTCTGAATAAAGGTTGCTTTCAATCTACTTTGTGTTTGCTTACTTCTTTGTGCGAGATGGTGAGCTGCTCCTCCAACGCGCTGCATCGTTCCAAGGCAACGCGAAGTCGCTCCCTTACCTTTAAAATGTCAAACAAACACCATAAAACACAGATTTCACTGCCTTGTGATAATAAATACAAATATGTGCACGCATTCAAAACAAACACACAGCTGTACCTTCTCATCAAGGGCTTTGTGGTGTTCAAAAAGTGACTTAAGGGCTTTGAGGACCTCCACCTCGCTTGAGACGCCTGCTGGAGACTGAGCCTGCCTCTTCACCACCGTCATCCTCAGACTGCGCTCGTGGCGGGACACCAGGCACTCCAGGTGCTCCAGCAGGAGCTGCTCTCACAACAGAAAGTTAGAAATGTGTTGGTCCAGACGCTTTTATCATCATCAGTTCAGATCTACAGCAGCATTTTCTCCAAGTAAAACAATTAGACAGAAATCAGCAAAAACAAAAGGCTGCTAGTCGTCAGTTTTATTGCCTGTGGTTGAAATAGTTTGATGATTAAGCAGGTTGCCACGCCCATAAGCCTCGACAATGGTGTGGATTATAAGACAGAAACTGATTAGTCAACCAGTGTTATGACAACCATCTCTACTCATAACAGAAGCATGCAGGCTATCCAAACCTTCCTCATCAGTGGTTGTGTGGTTGCGTGTGCAGAAACACATCCGACTAACCCGTGTGTTGTTTCTCTCGGCCTTCAGCTCTGCGATCTCCTCCTCCTTCTCCAGAAGCTGCTCCCGGCAGACGTTCACCTCCTTTGTCAGTGCAGCAAACTCCTAGAATAGAAGAGGACGAACTCAGTAAGATGTAATGACCACTTGTTTGGGAACAGCAGCGCATGAGAAAAAACATCCACAGCAGCAATGTCACGTCTGATCCTACAAGCTAATGCATGTTCTTAGATGGCGAACACTCAGAAAGCAGCTACCAAGCAGACAGGACAGGTGTTCTACATGTTGAATGGTTCGCAGCACGGACTGACCTTCTGAACCACAAGCAACACATGGGTGTCTCCCCTCCTGTCCACTTTTACTCACTGTGGGCTCATCTATCACCACAATATAAAGTCCTCTATGGAAACAGCACAGTTACAGCTACAGGAAGAGAGAACTCGGAAATGTCTGCTGTGCACCCCTGTAGGTCTCAGCTGAGCCAGTCGTGGCTTTTCAGTTGTGAGAAGGAGGTCTTTTTCTCTTTCTTGATGCTAATTTTTGCACGAGACATGTAGAACAAAGTGATTTAAATCCAACAGCACAACTCTAAGTGTGGTATAATTATTAGTGCTGTCAATCGATTAAAATTTTTAATCGCGATTAATCGCATGAATGTCATAGTTAACTCGCGATTAATCGCAAATTAATCGCACATTTTTTATCTATTCTAAATGTCCCTTGAATTATCATTTTATACAAGAAGGAGGCGGAGAATTCGCGTCAGCTGTGTTTGGCCATCAAGTGGTATTACAGACTAGATGTGCAACGATGAGAACTCATCATACTGACGTATGATGAGTTCATACTGACAACACACACAGATAACTCTGGTCTTGTCAATCGTCATGCGCGCCCCCGGCCGCCGTCACCTGGCGGAGCATCTGCATCAGCGGCTCACGGTTCGGGACGCGGAAAAGGAGCAGACAGAAAGGCGAGCGAGAATATTGCTGCTGTACCACCACCAGCAGGAGATCCTGTCGGACTCCGACGGTGAACACCTCGCCCTCGCCAACCATGCCCCCGCCCCACCCACCCCCGCCCGCGTTAATCTCGCGATAAAAAAATTGACGCCGTTAAAATTTATTTGCGTTAACGCGTTAATAACGCGATATTTTTGACAGCACTAATAATTATATTTGTATTGTACTTTGCTAAGCTATGCTAACAGTTTCCCTCTGCTTCCAGTCTTTGTGCTAAGCTAGGCTAACAGTTTCCCTCTGCTTCCAGTCTTTGTGCTAAGCTATGCTAACAGTTTCCCTCTGCTTCCAGTCTTTGTGCTAAGCTAGGCTAACAGTTGCACCATTAGTTTCAAGCAAGACGATTTTCTACGGACCGGTCAGCGAGGTCGCGGTGGAAAAAAGATTCCAGACCGCTGATTTAAACAACAGTTATGCAGTCGATCATACTCATTTATTGTGGAAAGTCAAAAGTTAGTTAATATATTATTAAAATCAGCCCCTCCACCACTACCCTCTACTCTCACATGTAACTGCAAACATTCCAGTTCCTTCTGGCCGACAAGGCTGCGGTCATGTTTACATCAGAAACAGTGGATTTAGACACAACAGCCGCTCGCTGCCTTGAAGGTACTTTAACCTCTTTGCATGTTCTGATGACTTAAGAGTTCATCTGTAAGAACACAGACTTGTTGGTTATGAAAACATCACCCATAGTTTCTTAAGGAGCGTACAGCAACAGGCTTTGATGCTAAAGAGGAAGAAGAGATGGAGAAACACCACCGAACACTTCTGATTCTGCCACTCTGCGTACCTTCCATTACTCTCACATCTTTCTCAGGTTCTTTTCAAACAAATGCAGTTATGCACACACACACTGACGGATGCACACTCTGCTTTTAGGGATTTTATGCATGGCTGGACCCCTAAAGAATGTGCCATTCTGATTTTTTGCCCTGTAGCACAAGCACCCTGAGTGGTGAGGCCTTCTTGCTGTGTTTCCGAGGGTGGGAGGGTGGGGGGCGGGGAGCAGAGGGCTGCTGGAACTGATCGTTCTTTTCAGGCCCCACCACAACTATTCTCCCTTCCCTCTACTCCAGCCTCTGAGCTCCTCCAGCGCTTGGCACAGATCCTGCTCGACTAGAGGAGTCAGAGGGAGTCCCCTATTGGCTGAGGCCGAGGTCTCCGCTCCCTGCTAGCCAATGAGGGACGTCAGGAGGCGGGCCCAGGGGTAATTACAGAGTGGCTTACTTCCTACATTCCAGAGCAGACGCTGAGGCTCGGTTATACAGCAACCTTGAGATTTCTCCGTGTCTCTGCCATTTGTGACCCTTTTCTTCTCCCTTATCAACGTTTAATTCTTCTTTGGGTATAAACAGATGCCAGCTTGGTCTTAGATTGTATACTTGCACAGTAAAAACGTACAAAAGGAGCCACAGAGAAGCGCTAACAAGCAGCTATCAAATCTTATTGTGGTTCATTGTAAAAAAAAAAAACTCTGACAACCTTGAGATGTAAACCAGTTTGGACCATCAAAACCAGCCCACAGATACTCCCACCCACCACCTCATGAGCACATAACATAGTTAGGTTCTTCCTGCTGCGATTAGCCAACTTAGTGCTGATACTGAAACACCAACAACTTAATTCAACACAGTTATTTAACCCACTGAATCCCAAAACCCACCTGCAGGTTTAAAACACATTATCTTTTAAAATAATTGACCAGTCAGAAGTCATTTTAACTCTCCAACAGTCGTTAAAAATCACGCATGACATGTGGAATCTATCTGGGGAATTTAAAAAATGAAAGTTTAATCAGCAGTTTGCACCAGGTTCAGTAAAAAACAAGTAAAATCCGTCCTCCTAAGCAGAACCCGCAACCCACGAGTGACTCATCTGCAACCGACCGTCAGACTTTTCATTTAAACTCCAGGTTGTGTTTACACAGAGAGGAGACAAGTATGAAAACAAATTAAGCTGGCACTGCCATAATAACAGATTATAAACACGTCATAAACACACACGGCTGAAATAATCACACACCTGTAATCATGTCAGCTTTGTGTGTGTAGGATGTGTATCTAAGCTGTGGTCATGATGACTTCCGGAGTCGCTCCTCGTGTCTCTTTTAACTACTTTCTACTGTTTATTTTTCTTTCCTCTACTTTTCTTTTAGTTTAATAGTTTTAATAATTCATTGGCCGGTTAAAACACGCTGCTTTTCACCACAGGAGGTCTTCCCTACCATTCTTTTCCTGCATAACAAACAGACTTATTTGTAATATTATTGGACTTTCAATATCTTGTGCGATCTTTATCAAGTGCATTAGTTTCACCTCCAGTACCTTCCAGTCATTTAGCTTACATTTTGCTGGACTTATTTTACTATTCTGAGGCCCTGTTCTACACTTGCCTTTTGTACTTGTCTTCTTAGTTGACTTTTTATTTTTATTTTCATTTGATTTCTATTTAACTACTAACACTTTCTGCAAATGTGTTTCACTAACCTTTGTTTACTGTTACTGTTCTCTAGGGGTAGAGAGGGTACCTCACGATATGATACAATACGTTACAGTACATTACGATACGGAACAATACGATACGATACGATACGATACGATACGGAACAACATGATACGATACGATACGGAACAATACGATACGATACGGTACGATACGATACGATACGATACGATACGATACGGAACAATACGATATGATACGATACGATACGGTACGATACGGAACGATACGGAACAACACGATACGATACGATACGATACGGTACGATACGGAACAATACGATACGATACGATATGATATGATACGATCCGGTACGGTACGATACAATACGGTACGGTAAAATACGATACGATACAATACGGTACGATACGATACGCGATACGTGGCTTACAATACCGATGTGACACAATGCAGCAATAATCGATATATTGCAAGACAATCACATAATGATACATCACAATATCTTGATCATCATTTCAGGTGGGTTTGCATGTTGGTTGTGTTTCCTGTGTGCTTTACTTTTACCAGGCACTTCCTGCATATGTCATAGTCTTTGTCCAGCTTGCTTGTTCCCTCAAAGCCCAAATGGGTCCACTCTTTGGACTTAAACGTGGATGGGGCGTCTCTTACGGTAGCGTTGCTGTCCTCCATTATACCTGTACTAACTGTTGTTGGGCCGATTCATTTCCGCTCCAGTCTCCCTCATTCATGTGATAAACGCCACCGTGTGGAGACATTAAGTAGTGACGCTGGGGAAACGGCAGCTGGCAGGGGAATGTGGAGGGTTTAGAGCGCCTTATTATATTAATTAAAGTATGGATATTTGACGCCAGCGTATCGATGCTCATATCACACGAGGAGGGATGACGATACATCACTGTATCCATATTTTGTCCCAGCCCTACTGTACTCTGGCAAAATAATTTCCTTCAGAATGAATAAAGTTGATCTTTATCTTTTATTATAGAAGTCCTAGCTTAATTTTCAGCGTAAATAAAAAGCAGCACAGGATGCACATTCCTTCAAGTAACCTATCGACTCCTGTACCGATTAGTGGGCTGATCTAAATGAATAATTTTCCTCCATAAAGTGTGATTTTTTACTTATTTACCAACTACAAGGACCACAGATATTAAATAGATTTTCCCACTAATGAACAGACAATGCGTTTTTTTGTGGCAGTGCAAATAAAACTACCTTCAGCGTACTACTTTCATAGGTAATATTACAGAAGAGCATAGACACCAAGCTGCAAATATCCCTGTTCATTTGTTCCACACATAGAGCAGCTTAATCTTCAAATATTCTGTATACGTCAAATTTAAGTAAGCGGACTGCAATAAGCTTGCACGCATGCACATGCAGCCGCGGGCACTCGGGGCTGATCCCGGGGTAAACTGGTGCACGGCTCGGTTAGTGCAGATGAGCGACATGCTGGTTAGAAGTGGACTGAGCTGCTCTGTAAGCCTCAGAACAGGGGAGGGGATTAAAGGGGGTACACGAATATGTGTGCCAACCTATTAAAGGAACAGCGCACCAAAACACAGCGGGACACACAAAGGCTTTTCAGGGATAACTGTACTCGGCGTCGTACTCGGGACTCCACCACCTCTGTGGCACCGAGACTGAGACTAATTTCTCTATTATAATATAATTAAGGACGGATTCGGAGAGAGTGGTAGAAAAAAATGTGAACACAGGAACGGCACTCACGAATAACGCTCCCACAAAGATATTAAAATTCCATTATTTCTTTAATCTGGATCGTCTCGTGTTTAGGAAAACATGTCAGCTGCCCAAGAGAGAGCTGAGGATCACGTACACAAGGCAATGTAAAGATTATAATATGATGCTTCCCACATAACACACTAAGTCAGTGGTCTGCAACCTTTTTGGAACCATGGACCAGTTTCAAGCAACACCATTTTCTATGGACCCAGAGAAAACTGTCTTGCTTGAAACAGATGATTCTCCAACATGTAAACACTTTGTGCTAAGCTAGGCTAACAGTTCCCCTCTGCTTCCAGTCTTTGTGCTAAGTTAGGCTAACAGTTTCCTTCTGTTTCCAGTCTTTGTGCTAAGCTAGGCTAACAGTTCCCCTCTGCTTCCAGTCTTTGTGCTAAGTTAGGCTAACAGTTTCCTTCTGCTTCCAGTCTTTGTGCTAAGCTAGGCTAACAGTTCCCCTCTGCTTCTATCTTCTGTGCTAAACTAGGCTAACAGTTTCCCTCTGCTTCCAGTCTTCCAGCTAACAGTTGTCCCATGGACCGTTTTCAAGGAAGAAACCGGTCCACTTGAAATAGATGATTCTCCAACATGTAAACACTATGTGCTAAGCTAGGCTAACAGTTTCTCTCTCTTCCTCTCTTCAAAGAAGCTCTCCAGAGACGCTTGTTTTTTATTAATTCTGATTGATGAGATGGTCTGATCCTAGTCTGTTATCATTGTACACCATAATACATAACAATATTACAATACTAAGGCCAAGAATGTAAAACAAGCTCTGCCCGACGAAGCAACACGCCCTTTTGAACGCATGTTACATACATGTTGTTCTACATCATCACTGTCACTGAAAGCTGCAGCCTTTCCTGAACAACCCATGGACAGCCTACACACCTGTACACCAGTAACGTACTGAGCATTCTGTTTTAGAAAACCTGGCAGCGTATCACAGAACGGCGACTGCTGAATAGGCTTTGGAATAAGCTCTTTCTCCGTCTAACACCGTTCTACCGACAGACTGCGCTGCATGTGGAACTGAGATCGGAACCAATAGGCCTGCCTCCTCCATAATGACTTTAGCCGTTCTTAAAAGCTTATAGCGTGTGCTGAAATCTGACACTGTGCAGAGGGCATCTGTTCTCCTGGACGAGGACTCACCGTCAAAAACTAATTAGACGCCACAATGGCTCTTATTCAGAGCGGCTCAGGCTGCTGCCCGAACGCACACCGGCACAGAGATGAAGTCGACCTAAAAGAGCTGGATGGACGCTAATTTACACCACTTCAGATCAGAACTGGCCTCAAAGGTTCTAATATCACAATCCAGAGTTCATAAGATGGAAGTTTACAGCAGAAAAGACTTTCTTCATGTGCAAGTATTAGAATTATATCACTGCCACGTTCAACTGACCCGGGCCTGTTTAGGAGATGCTCCAGGTAGTGACCAGTGCCGATGCTACCATTCAGTTAACTGCTAAATGCTAATGCTAACTGCTAATCCAACCAGCACTGCCACATTCAACTGACCCAGGCCCGTTTAGGAGATGCTCCAGATAGTGACCAGTGCCGATGCTACCATTCAGTTAACTGCTAAATGCTAATGCTAACTGCTAATTCAACCAGCACTGCCACATTCAACTGACCCAGGCCCGTTTAGGAGATGCTCCAGATAGTGAGCAATGCCGATGCTACCACTTAGTAGCTAGCTGCTAAATGCTAATTCTAACTGCTAATCCAACCAGCACTGCCACGTTCAACTGACCCAGGCCCTTTTAGGAGATGCTCCAGGTAGTGACCAGTGCCGAGGCTACCATTTAGCTAGTGCAAACGCTACACACTAACCACTAGCTGCTAAAATACTTCCAATACTGCTGACAAACTCACCACCCACAGGGAGACTATACAGCCGGATTCACCCATGATGCTAGTGCTAACTGCTAACTGCCAATGCTAGCACTTCATTTTACAAATTTTTACACTTCACACAAGTAAAACAATCAGCAGAAGTTCCTACGATCAGATAATCTCTTACCTATTGATCAATTTAAATCCCTTTTCACTGAAATAGACCAGTGTGAATGCGAGTGTTGTCTCTGAACTGATGCTGTCCTTTATGTTTACGGTCTGTTGGTTGTATAATGTGCTGTGTGTGTTTATAGTCTTGTATTCTGAAATTAGGGTAATAAATCTATATACAGTAAAGGCAACGTCTCATTACATTTTACAAATAAAAATAGCATCATAAGGTAGTAAGCTGCAGCAACAACCCCATAACTCTAAACAGGAGATTAAGATACGCGGTTGTTCACTTAAATCCTTCATGAAACAGGTTCTGGGAATATTCAGTGTCAGCAGGTTTTGGAGGCTGAGCTTAAGAGTAATATGTCATGAAATACAATAGAGGTTCTGTAAGTCCTCAGTGTTTCCACCTACTGTATCCTGAACACGTGCCAACAACTTTATGAGCCCCCACAAACCTGCTCTTTCAGAATTTCATTTCCTAATGCTGCAGTCATTTTAAGGCTTCTATCATAAAGCAGCTGCAGCATCAGTCACTTTAGTCTTACGTCAGCCCGACACAGATCTGAACACTCTTCAGAACTGGCTGTAAGCAGCTCCATAAACAGCTTTATATTTTTAAGGATGAACTTCAAAACAAGCTGATGGGATGCAGAAGACTGTAGTTTGGAAAACCATCATAACAAGACACATGTGCAGCAGGTGTGGATACGAAGCACACATGAAAATACACAAAAATACACATTTCTTAAATAGTTCGTATTCATGTGGAACCGTTTATGGTTCTGAAGGTGTGACCAGGACATTTTAAGTTTTTAAATAAATCCTATCAGCAGGAGTTGGAGCCAAACTGGGTGACTTAAGAGACAAGAGGGGTTCTTATCTTAGAACTGTCTGACCACAAACCAGTAAAATACACGATGTGTATCTGGCTGCACTGGAAACGTCCAGGCTGTTTATGGCTGCACTGGTTGTGTGGGGAGACTCAAACTCCTCTTGACTCTCACCAGGCAAAAAATAATTAGAAAAAACTTCCATTTTGATCTTTAAGTTTAGGGGCTGGACCGGTAACACGGAACAACATTTCTGGCTCAGTTAAATAAACCCACACTTTTTTCTGAAGCTCTCAAGAGACGGTTATTAAACTGGAATTTAAACGCTCAATTACCCCTTTTCCACCAAGAAGAACCAGGTTCTAGTTCTGGTGCTGACTCGGTTCTAATCTGGTTCCTCCTAAGAACCTGTTTGCTTTGAGCCCAGTTGGATCCATTGGGTCACCGTAAAACCATTACGCTAGCATCCATTACATAGCAGTTAAACAAAAGCAGTAAGTTGATGATAATATCTATGTTTATCTCTATAGATGGTCTTAAGGCTGATTGTGAGGCGGAGGTCCTCCTGTTGCCTGGACACATCCGTGATCACGCTACTGGTGGGACACAACTGTAGCGGATTTCAGGTCAACAGTTTGTGGTAAACTTCCGTGTGTCCCGGGAGTCATTCCAATACATGTGTGATGGGACCAGGGACGTCCTGGAGAACAAGGACACTAATTAGCGCTTGTGTGTCCCTTTCCACCGTTGATGGTTGGTCACCATAACCCCGCCCCCAGCCCCTGACGTACTCGGTGCTTAGCTCTGGACCAGCAAAGAGTTGGTGCTTGCTGAGCTCCAGTTTATAGAACCTGGAGTCGGTGCTTAGGAGGTGGAAACACAAAGAAGTGGAGCTAAGTCAGGCTCTGGCTCTGGACTAGACCTGGAACCAGCTCAGTGGAGAAGGGTTTATAGAGTATATTAACTTAGACACCATTTCAATATTTCAATCACATGGGAAACTTAACCATTTATCACACTTTAAAATCCACGAAATTAAAATCCGAGGTGTCAAATTAGACAAGAGTCCACAAAAAGCCAAAAACGTCCTCACAGGAGCTGCAGGTAACTCAAACTGTGTGTCTATGATCAGATATTACACAAGTTTGACCTGCATGCAAGGTCGAAAATGAACATTAGAGCCAAACCAGCTTTTCCAGTGAACATTCAGGCACAGAGCTGAACACAGTGATGTCTGGAGAGATGAATCAAAGACGTAGATATGTTCGGTGCAAACCAAAGACAGCTTTTCTGGAGAACAACAACAAATCAACTGTGAAGTATGGTGGTGAAAATATTATGGTTTGGGGTTGCTACGCTGCTCCAGGGACTGGACAGCTTGTCGTCATTCATTTAACTATGAATTCTGCTTCACGTCAAAGGGTGATTGAAGTAATACGAGCCATCTGCTGTGAATCTGAAGCAGATCTTTTGAGGAGAGAACGATCCTCAGCACACGAGCAGGAACGGCCTCCTCAAAGTCCAGATGAATCCCACTGAAACGTTGAGGAAGGATTTGAAAGCAGGCAGCAGACGCAAGAAAACCCTTAAATATCCTGCAACTGAAGAAAATCCGAAGCAAGAGTGGCGAAAACATTTAACTCATTGACTGCCATTGACGTACATTTACATCATTTCAAATCCAACTCTTCACTGCTATTGACGTATTTTTACGTCATTTATGTTTTTCAACGGGAGGCGGTAGGGGACATTCTGGCGGAGCTCTCCTATAAATATCAGACTTGTACTGTGGTGTAGTGACCAACTGCAGCCCTGTAGGTGGCAGCAGTGCAACGATCTGGATGAGAGCTGAGCCGAGATAATGGCATATAGCCGAGAAGAGGTCGAGAGTTGAGTATTGAGAATCGCGATCGTGAGAGAAGACGATCATAAACCCGGGCCAAGCGGTGACAGTAGGCGCGTTTCACGACGCCGCATTTCTCCACAGTCCAGCTCAGACGAATCTGGATCGGATGAATTCAGAACCTGATCCAGATTCTCCAGATGATCGGCTGCCGTCTGGGTCAACCGGAGCAGCAGAGCCTCGTTCCAGATTCTCCAGAAGACATGAAGGAGGTGAGAACTAACCTGCTTTATACATAAAGATCCATTTGATCTGCTAACTTGCTAGCTAGCTAACTTTGACTGCTATTGTTTTGAGCGTGGTTTGAGAGATAATCGGTCCAGACATGAACGCGATCCCGATCTCAGAGCGATCCCCCCATCCCCCCTCCTTCAGTCCAGGCCAGATGAACCCCCTTTAGTCCCACTACATCATATAAACTACTGTAAAATCTGTTGTCAGGACTGACGTGAAGCAATGTTCAATTTACAGATGGTGCATCCAGCAGAGATCCACTCCTGTTGGCAGCGCTAAGAAGCAAGGTAAAAAAGCATCTTTCTCCACATCACACTGCAGCAAACACGTGTATTTTTATGGTAATTGTATGTATTTCTATAATTTACAGGTCGTCCATCCAGCAGAGGTCGTGAGGAAGACCCCAACCCACCAGATTCACATCCATAAACACAAACCTGGAAATAAGTTCATACATGTTTGTCAGATGTAAAAATTGTCATTGTACATTGTTATACATTTGTGAAATAATAATAATTTTGCCATCCAAAGCCCTTTCTCAGTGTTATTTTTGTTGTTTGATAGAAGGAACCAATGTTCAGATGTTTGAGGCGCCACTAAAGCTAAAAACATGAGCCTCTAAGTCTCTGTTCTGCTTCACGTTTCTTTTCACTAAAACCTGTTTTCTCAGCTTTTTGGTCAGAAACTGGCGTTTTGAGTGAAACTTGCCTCTATTTAACTGCTGATTACGGAAGGACGAAACAAGCTGGAAACAAACTTTTTTTACTGATGGAAGTAAAAAGTCTACTCTTTCAGAATCTGGTTTCAGATTTTACAGGATCATAGTACAAAATATTCTGTGGGTCTTAAAAAATCAGTCAAAATGCTTGAAAATGGCTGGCAGACAATGAGTTAATGGGTAATCCCACACTCAACACCAGCTTCTGAGGACAGAGCTACAGTGACTATTTCTATTTTTGTTGAGTAAATTACAGAAAAACTAAAAATATCTTCCTTTATCTTGAAGCATGCTATGAAAGAGGGTCAAAATATGTCAGAAAAGTCAACAGTTTGTTTATTTGTTTACTGTTGATGCATCAACAGGTGACAGAACGGGATGAAAACGCCACGAGCTCCAGATATGTTGAGCGTTTTCTTCGATAAATTAGAGATTAACATACCGCCCTGCTGCAGGCAAATGGAAAAGAACACAGCCTGAAGGAGGACAGGACTCTTGTTAAAGCTTGTAAGAAGACGACAGCAGAAAGCAATTGGCCTTCAGATCGAACTAAACAAAGCATCGTGGCCTTCCCTGCCCTGTGTCTGTTTCCTTTTGAGCTACTAATTCAGCTCACACTTGGCAAAAGGCAACGCTCCGTCACTTTCATGTCACTGTGTGGAACAAGCCGGCCTTTGTCCCTCCGTCTGACCGCTGTGCACTCTCAATTCACGCCATTGTGCCGCTGACCAGAATACAGAGTTCGGTCACAGCGGCCGCACTGACCGAATTCTGTATTCTGGTCAGCGGCACAATGGCGTGAATTGAGAGTGCACAGCGGTAAGAAGCCAAACATCACCAACACCAACCTGCCAAATGACACACAGCGGAGTTTGGACATCACATAACAGCAGTGTTGGATTCTGACTTTAGCTGCATGAATGAAAGTCACTTTCTTTTGCCCATATCGTCAAAAACAGTCTCTGCTACACCAGTGAGGCTGCTCACTCTTCTTCTTCCTCTTTCGCTTCTCGCTGGATGGAACCATTCCCCGTCTTTCACAACAGCTAGATGGAACTTCCTGTCTTGACTTTCAGGACGTCAAATGAAAAAAAACGCAGACAAAGCATAACCAACCAAACACAGGCAAGCATAGAGGTCCGTGTACGTCGCAACCATCCGTTCTCTTATTTTGAGATTTCAAAATAAAAAACAAAAAATAAACCGTTTCCCGTTTTTTTCAGTGATAATACAAAATGAAAAACGGAAAACGGGCCCTAATTCATTATCCATTATCTGTTACCTGATTTAATTAGATGTGTTTGTAAATGGAAATTAAAATTAAAATACACCCGTGGAAAACTTATTTCTCTACTTCCTGTTGGTTTTGGCTCCGTGACCCGTCTGACTTCTGATGAGGAAGGATCTGGTATCTAAAGCTCCAGTGTTAGCTCACTGTTAGCAGACCTTGCTGTGTGCCGTGGCCTGATGAAGACCCACTGTGGGGTCCAAACGTTGCTTGGCACACATTGTTCACTATTTCACAGTGGACTTTTCACCAGCGTGGGGTTTATTTGTCCCTTTGGAGGGACCTTGTGGTGCCACTAGCTCTGCCGCTAGCGCTAAATCGCTAGCGTTCGGCTGCTTTTCGGGACGTTTTTGAGGAGGTTTGGAGGTTTTCTGTTACTTTAACTTTGTTAGAAAGCAAAGTAGCGATTTAGCGCTAGCGGCATTTAGCGAAGTTAGCTAAATCGCTAGCTCCTCATCAGAAGTCAGACGGGTCACGGAGCCAAAACCAACAGGAAGTAGAGAAATAAGTTTTTCACGGGTGTATTTCAATTTTAATTTCCATTTACAAACACATCTAATTAAATCAGATAACAGATAATGGATAATGAATTAGGGCCTGTTTTCCGTTTTTCATTTTGTATTATCACTGAAAAAAAGGGAAACGTTATTTTTTAGTTTTTATTTTGAAATTTCAAAATAAGAAAACGAATGGCCGCGACGTACACGCACCGATCACATACAAGCCGCATTTAACTGGGAATGAGAACAAACTTTGAGCGTTAAGCCCTGCAGTCTGAACGTAGCCAAAGAGATGCAAAAGAAATGAGGTAAACTGGTTTTATTCATTTAATAACCTTAAAGACGAGACGATTTGTGCGCGAGGAAGACGATGGAGCAGGGAGGAGGAGGATTGTTAGTGTTTGGAAGTACTTTGCACTAACTTTAGGTTCCTTAAATCTCAAAACTAAAAGAAAAACACAGCAGGGATGCTTCCACAACCAGAGATATGCTTGAACTGAGCGGCTGGAGGCTTGTCAGGAGAGTGCATATGAACCTCGCTAATTTCCACTCGTAAAACAAGACAAAAATCCCCCTGAGCTTCGGCTCGCAGGACAAATTACCCGTTAAATAGTCCACTGGTAATGCGAGGTTCCACTGTACGTACCAGCATGATGTGCACTGGCCTGTGACAGTGGAGTTCAATCTCCCACTGTGGGACCGAGATGAGTCCTCAGAGCGACAGGGAGGCGGTGACCCATTACTCACACCGGCCTCCGTGGGTTGGATTTCATCGCCTCACCGCTACCTGGAGTAAGAGCCACTTGCGGTTTTTAAGGGAGTCATAACGTCCGGTAAGAGTTTTTTTAGCGCCGAACATTAACGCTGTTGAACAGGACACGATATCCCTCGTTTACATGGGTCTGGCTGAACATGTCGGCTTCACGTCGACGGCAGTCTCACTAAGAAGGACCTCGTACACACATTTTTGTACCAACACCGAAGCAAAAACATACACATACAGTACATCTCTACAGTTTAACACCCATTACTAATTGACGAATCCATTGCCTCTATTCTTTTCTCTGAGTTTCTTAAATCCCTGCAGCAGAAAAACCCACATCAGCGTCTCCAAAGCAACTCCCTCACCCACTTCTAATTACAAACAGGATCAATCAGGGTCCACCAGCAGGTCACACTGTGCACCGTTCCTCCCCACAGACAGGTGAGCTGTCACACCCTGAGTCACAGCTGATCACCTGGAGTTAAATGATCTGTTACGTAGCGGATTTAGATTACGTCTTTTGTTAATTAGGGCACTACAATGCATTATACATCGCTTAATGCACTGTGTGTGCGACAAATATCCCTCGTGTATCGAGGCTCGGTCCGTCACTGATTGATGAAGCAGCAACGTCACGTATCCGATGTCTGATCGAGCATCACATCACTCAGTTCTCCAAAAATAACCAATAACATCAGTTCAGGGAATGAGATACGTCCCGTTAGTCCCAGCCTCATCTGAACTTCTCTTTCCATTTAATTCTTAAATCGGACAGATCAATACTGTTTGAATAACTGCATCCAAAGCCAACAGCCCTCCTCAGATAAAACACCAGAAGTCTAAAAACATCAACTGTAGGAAAGCCATGGAGCGGACAACGTCTACCAAAAATGTCTGTTCATTTATATTCTCAGACATTTAACTGGGATCCGTCAGATGAGAGGCCAAACGTCTCCACAGATATATCACTGAGTCCAGAGGCCTTCGATTGAGTTACCCAGAATGGCAACTTAACTTCTTAACTAAGACAAAATAAGGAAGACTTTGATGTAGGAGTGCAGCAATACATCAAACTGAACCGTTCAGTACAGAGGTGTACCACCGTACAAACATTTTAAGACTATTAAGAATGGCCGATGTACAGAACTGTTTTAATTGTGAACCTCGTAGTGCCCACAGTTGTAGCGGACCTTCTCCGTCTTACAGTTACACAGTATTGAGGAACTAAAAACAAGTAGGAGTTTCCAGGGGAACACAGGATGTGACGGACCGTTTGTTCTCCTGCCGGCGCTTCTGTAATGCATAGACATATATACGTAGACACCGTGTTGACTGCTGCTGCCGATTGGAGCCGACGTGCCTATGCGGCGGCCATCTTGGTACAGTGCCACTCGCCCCTACAGTGCATTACGTCTATAGAGGAATGACATGTCTGCACTATAAAAGTGATCATAAATCCATCAGTTGTCAACATATATTGTTTGTTACAAACGTCAGACATGGAGGACGGACAGGCAGACATAAATAGAACAAAAGCATCCAAGCATCCTGTGTCAAAGCTACATGTGTGACGTTTTTAACAAACCAAACCGTTTGGAAATCGGTGGAAATTTCAGTGAATAATTCTACTTTAAGATTGTGGAGTACCTCTTACCTCCACAGACTTACATTCACTCCCCCCTCTGCTAGCCCTGTACCAAGATGGCGGAGCTTTAGGCACGTCCCTCCACAGTCAATGCGGCGTCTACGTATATATGTCTATGCTTCTGTGACGTACGGCTAGCGAATGGGATGCTAATGCTAACAGCTGGAAGACACTCCGCCGTGGTTAAAACCACCCGTCTGGGATCACTTGAGTTTCCTGGTAAAGGATGAAAAAGGAGTAAAACAAGTGGACCAGACCAAAGCCGTAAGGAGCTCCAAACGAGGAGAAAGTATGGTGTTTATTATCTGTCATAACTCTGGTTTTACTTGGCCGATTTACACAATTCAAAGACTGGTAGATAGTTAGAAATCCACACTTTGGACATGAGTTGAAACGGAGACTCAGCGAGGCGTCTTGCTGCTACGTCATCTTAAATCTGTGATGTCATTTTGAGGCGTGTTCGTAGACTCCAGAGGGTTCCACACCGAACCGATCCGTGACTTCCGTATCAAGGTACGAACCGAAACATGACTTTCGTGACCGTTACACCCCCATTATGAGCAAAACAATACAAAGCATGAAGCTAACCACAGAGGAATTACTGCCATGACTCAAACAGGTTTAAGCTAAAGACAAACAAAATTCATGCATAAATTGATAAAAGACAATTTCAACAAAATAAAAATGTAAATTGAACGACTTCTATTAACTGCAGTTTAAATTATTCATGCATATTTTAAGTTTTTGTTCACCAAATGGTCTGAAATGCATAGATGTCTGCCTGTGACACGGACTAACTGCCTTTCCAGACCAATCATGTTCAGTGTCATGCCTAGTAAACTCCAAAAGGCCCACTGTGAGCCAGGAAAAACTCGGCTAACTGCTACCAGTCTTTCCTCTTTTACTGCCGCTTTTACTGCAATCTTCACACAGCAGTCGTAGAGCACAGCTGGGAATCCGCCGCCAGCAGGCACAAACAGCGATGCCCACTTCAAGCACAACCATTACAAGCGCCGGCTGACACAGAAGCACAGAGACCGGCTTTACTGCAACATGTGGGTCCTAATTTTAGACGACTGAAGACAGAAGCGGTGTCGGCGAGCTAAACCCAGGACGACGTCTGATTGTGGGATCGTCAGACCAATTAGGCCTGCACACAAACGACACATGGCAGAAAAGGGCTAACAGACCAATAGTTCACCGCTGGAGCTGGGAAAGGCTGTTGACGTGTGAGAGAGCTGCCCTGGAATGTTTGTGCATTCCAGTCGAAGGGCACTCTCACCAGGAGGGAGGGAACAGGGGAGAAGATTACACCTCCCCTCCACCTACCGACTCAGCCCGGACGCTTCTGAGCGGTACAGCAGCTCCAGACGGTCCTCATCGGAGCCGATCACGCTGCTCCTGCTTCCTCTCACTAGACTTTCTATTCAAATGCTTCTTGAGGGTGTTGTAACCGCTGACAACTCTGTCATCGACTCTACATGAAGTCTATAAATGGAATATCAGTTCAGATAACAATCACCGGCCAAACAAGGGTCGAGTTTACAGTGTGGAAGTTGGTGCGCAGCTAGTTAGCGCTCAGGCTGCACTAAAGTGGACAAAACTAACATTATTTTCTTTATCTGCTATACATGCACTGCAATATGGAATAAATACAGGAAGTTTCACCAGATGACTTAATAACTCTAATTCTGTCATGTCGGGTGGATCATCTAGTCATCAAAGCTTCGTGCTGCTGATGTAAATGGTCGAGCTAATAATTTGGCTGCATCGCGTCGTCGCCACAGTTAGTGTAGTCGACATCCTTTCTGTCGCCGAAGTATTCCCATGCAAACACCACTGCAACCGGATCCTCAACAAACTGTGTCTTCACAAAGTCACGTCATGCTTCCTGCAATGTGACTACTGCAAACATCACGCTAGGCTAACAGTTTTCCTCTGTGTCCATTCTTTGTGCTAAGTTAGGCTAACACTTTCCCTCTGCTTCTAGTCTTTGTGCGAAGCTCGGCTAACAGCTTCCCTCTGCTTCCAGTATTTGTGCTAAGCTAGGCTAACAGCTTCTTTCTGCTTCTAATGTTTGTGCCAAGCTAGGCTAACAGTTTACCTCTGCTTCCAGTCTTTGTGCTAAGCTAGGCTAACAGTTTGCCTTTGCTTCCAGTCTTTGTGTTAAGCTAGGCTAACCGTTTCCCTTTGCTTCCAGTTCTTGTGCTAAGCTCGGCTAACAGCGTCCTTCTGCTTCCAGTCTTTGTGTTAAGCTAGGCTAACAGTTTCCCTCTGCTTCCAATTTTTGTGCGAAGCTAGGCTAACAGTTTGCCTATGCTTCCAGCTTCTTGTGCTAAGCTAGGCTAAGAGTTTGCCTATGCTTCTATCCTTTGTGCTAAGCTACGCCTACAAGCTTCCCTCTGCTTCCATCCTTTGTGGAAAGCTAGGCTAGGCTAGGCTAACACTTTCCCTCTGCTTCCAGTCTCTGTGCTAAGCTAGGGTAACAGCTTCTCTCTGCTTCTAGTGTTTGTGCTAAGCTAGGCTAAGAGTTGCACCACGGACCGGTTGCTTGAAACCAGTCCGAGGTTGCAACTTTTTTTTAATTTAACATTTTTTAAAATTAAAAGTGTCCTAAATGAATAAAATTATTTGTTATTGCTAAATGTGTATTTACTTTTTCAAGACTCTTCTTCTTTTCAAGGAAACTCTCCAGAGACGTTTGATTTTTATTAATTTTGGCGGGAAACGAGCACAGACGAAGTGGCGGGAAGACAAACTAGTCATTTTTCAAAATAAAACACCCTGCGGACTCCGCTGGAAATAAAATAAAACGTTTGTATTCTTTCTGTGCGTCCCGGTGGTTCGGGTCCGCTGGTGTAAATAATCAAGATGGCACCAACTATACCTGCAGTGCTCCGATTCCCAGATAGGAGACCTGTGTCTCTCTAACTTTGTTTCCCTGTTTACATGATGCTCAATGAAAAATGAGTTTTTGATCGGAGACTTACGAGGAAGCAACACTGGGAACAAAAGACGTCTGCAGCTTGTAAACACCAGATCACAGCACAATAAGCGCCTCTACTTTTTAGCAGCTGGATTTTCTTGCCTTCCAGATACAAATCCCAGGAGCTCTGGCAGAAAGCCAGACGATCAGCTGACGGCACCGCCTCAGCATGAACGCACACGCACCGACACACACCGAGAGCACACGTATGAGCTGTTTTAGCCCGACAGGAGGCCTCAGTAGCTTCTACGCTGAATAAGAGGAAGTGAAATGAATACAAGCAGCAGAGGGGAGGTGAGTGATCAACAGTAACGACTTTAAAAAGCCAAAACAAAGCAGCAGGCGCCACTGCAGACGTTCAGGTCCGTGTACGTCGCGGCCATTCGTTTTCCTATTTTGAGATTTCAAAATAAAAACCAAATATAAACCGTTTCCCGTTTTTTTCAGTGATAATACAAAATGAAAAACAGAAAACGGGCCCTAATTCATTATCCATTATCTGTTATCTGATTTAATTAGATGTGTTTGTAAATGGAAATTAAATTAAAATACACCCGTGGAAAACTTATTTCTCTACTTCCTGTTGGTTTTGGCTCCGTGACCCATCTGACTTCTGATGAGGAAGGATCTGGTATCTAAAGCTCCAGTGTTAGCTCACTGTTAGCAGACCTTGCTGTGTGCCGTGGCCTGATGAAGACCCACTGTGGGGTCCAAACGTTGCTTGGCTCACATTGTTCACTATTTCACAGAGGACTTTTCACCAGCGTGGGGTTTATTTGTCCCTTTGGAGGGACCTTGTGGTGCCGCTAGCTCCGCCGCTAGCGCTAAATCGCTAGCGTTCGGCTGATTTTGGGGACGTTTTTGCGAGGTTTTGAGGTTTTCTGTTACTTTAGCTTTGCCAGAAAGCAAAGTAGCGATTTAGCGCTAGCGGCGGAGCTAGCGCTAAATCGCTAGCTCCTCTAAATGGCGAAGTCAGACGGGTCACGGAGCCAAAACCAACAGGGAATAGAGAAATAAGTTTTCCACGGGTGTATTTTAATTTTAATTTCCATTTACAAACACATGTAATTAAATCGGATAACGGATAATGGATAATGAATTAGGGCCCGTTTTCTGTTTTTTATTTTGTATTATCACTGGAAAAAAAGGGAAACGGTTTATTTTTCGTTTTTATTTTGAAATCTCAAAATAGGAAAACGAATGGCCGCGACGTACACGGACCCATTCAGAAGTCTTCAGAGATGTTGCTGTGCTTGTATTTGATTTGACAATTCATCACTCAAAGCTGAAACACAACCAAATAAGAGCGTGCACTATCTAAACACGTTCCTGTGAGGCGTCAACAGGATCACATCTCCACCGTTTCAGCCTCCAGCGATCGACTCTAAAATCCCAACAAGGTTCAGTAAACGACTGAAGCGACCGCTCAAACCCGGGTCAGAGGCGCTGCAGGAGGCGTTTCAAACCGACATCTCGACTGATGATCAACTAACTGGTAATAAAATCTGAGGCCGACGCAGAAAATCCACAGTATGCTGATTTTATGCACCGGCTCAACCAGAAGCTCGGCAACGCTCAACCACTGATCGGCCTCCTGCTCTGTTCTCTTATGCATCATTAAAAGCTGGAAACCTGAGCCCTTTGTTTTAAATGTACGACCACGGAGGGCAGAAACATGAGTCATTAATACCACAAAGACCTGCAAGCAGATGGACACGGGGGGGCTCATGACTTCCTTCACATCGGATCATGCAAACAGTGGAAACTAATTAGGTAATAATAGTTTGTATCTTGTACATCACATTTACCTGCTGGTCAATAACTCAACTTTTAAAGAAAGAAAATACATCACTGAGTATATAGTAGTCAGAACCTAACTTTGCCCATTTAAATGTTTTCTGAAGCAGTAAACCAGCGCCTTAGTTCACACCCCATAGCGCTTTACAATCCTTTGGCCATACAGCTCCTAAAAAAGTCAGACTCTGGTTCCACTTTCTCTCCTGCGGGTCTGTAAGAGCCGTTATCCCGAAGTGAAATCGACACTTGGGCCAACAGAGCTGCCAAGAGCCATCCAGGAGGGGAAGCTCTGCAGCGACACCACTGTTTTCTGTTTAAAAACTAACAACGCAATTTTAAAAAAATGCGGAAACATGCTTCACTAATGCTGATGGACGTTAATCAGAGGTTTCCAGCATTAGAATGGGCCTTTAGGGGACGACTAGTCTGGATACAGGAGACGTCTACGTTGGTTATGTTGGAGTAAATAAACCACAACAATCAAAACCTGTTAAAGATTCGTTCAGTTTGGCTTTTAGCTTTGGTTTTCCTTTAGTACTGGCTAAAAATCTCTTTGGGGATCAACCAGTCTATTGAGTAAATAATAATAATAATATTAAAGCCCCGTCCACATGAAGTCAAAACACTTATAGCTTCTAAACGTTCTTCATAAAGACGGAGCTGTTCCAGTAAACGTGTCCGTCCACATTAATTCACTTGATACGCCTGAAAACGATGTAAAACACACGCCAGGCCTGTTGGTGGCGCTATGACGCCGTAACAGAAACAAGCTGAAACTGGCGGCGGAGAAATCTGTATAGGATGTAAACATAGAACATGGCGGCGGCAAATAGGAGTGGACGAGCTGGTAGGACTCTAGTCTGGACGGACGATGAGGTGGAACTATCAGCAGGACATACGCAGCACTATACGGAGACATTGTTGTCGTCGTTCTCTGAGTTTGGAGCATCTATGGAGAGGTGGAGCTATGAGGCAAGCGGACAGGGCGTAACAATGGTGACATGTAAACAGCGTTTTCAGATCTTTGCACTCTGGGACCTAGGTTCAGAAAGGATCGTTTTCAGACCCCCGACTTGGTGTGGACGATACACAGGTTGGAGGAACTATTTAGGCCTGGGCTCGTCTTCATGTGGACAGGACCTAAGTGTGTGATTTGCCACATCTTGATAGTACAAAGAGACCTGATAGGATGTAGAGTTTTATGGGGCAGCTCAGTCCAGAACGGCTGCTGTAGCTGACAATTATGTTTTGTTTTAATCATCATTGAAGAAACAAAAAGCTCTCCGTCTCTTACCTGCGGCAAAGCAGTGTTCAGTTGTCTCTGCAGCGAGTCCCTTTCGTGGCTAACTTCATGCAGTTTGCCCTGAGTCAGGCCCAGATTCTCCTGAGTCTCCCTCAGAGTCTCCAGAAGACGATCCCTCTCCTCCAGCATGGACACCATCAGCGACTCAAAGTGGCCCTCCGAGTCCGACTGCAGCGGCGAGCCAGAGCCCCGGCGACCGCTGCCGCCTCCCCCTTCGGCCTCGCTGATGGTGGGCATCACCTCGCACATCATCTGTTGGATGAGGATGATGGTTAGTCGGTAAAAACAGGGGGTCAGTTTTTGGATTAAAACATCCGATACAGGGCCGCTGCTTTCATTCACATTGAATCAATCGGTTGTTTTGTCTATAAAATGTCTGATAAAGTCGATCAGCGTTTCCCAAAGCCTAAGATGACATCCTCAGACATCTTGTTTTATCCACGACACAGAGATTGTCAGTTTATCGTCACAGAGGAGGAAAGAAACTGAACATACTCACATTGATCACACTGGAATTACACAGAGTAGATATTCATCACAACAGCTGGAGATTAAAGTAATATTTGAGAAGTAATAAGTTAATATTTGCTCTGATGTGATCTATAATGCAAAAGGTTAAATCGTCTCTACTAGAAAGACACTAAAAGGGTTTGTTCATCCAGTTTTGTCTGTGAAAATATTTAAAACTATTCACTGTCTAAGTCTACATCTAGCCAACATTACAGACTTTAATCAGTCCCTCCAGGAATTCATGATGCTGCAACAATTAACGTTAATTCAACCAATCTCCATGAATTCTGCGCCACTTTGCAATTTCGTCCAATCACCACCACTTTTCTGCAATCTTGTCCCGCCTCCTGTGAGTTCCACCAATCACAGCAGTCCCCAGTAATGCACGTACGTCACCGGATTCACTTCCTTGTTTATGGTTTGAAGATACAGATACGTATGCAACAAAAACTACTGCAGAACAATTCCCTGATGTTCTTCACCAAAGCGGAGCTAAACTGTTTTCACCCCGTGGAATATTGAGGTGGAACACAAACCAAAACCATCCACTGACAAACACTTTTCTACCATAAACATATCAGGAGAATGGGTGAAACCAGCGGACCACAGACCAGACAAACCACCGTGATGAAGCTGCTGCATCCAGATCTGTGGCAGCACTGAAACAATGAAGGTCAGTTAGATTCATTAACTGACGTGACGAGCTGTGAGCGTGTGTGTGTGAACACGCGTGTGCCGGGATGTGAAATTAACTTGTTAAACTTTTAACATTTTTAATGAATTAAACAAAGAAAAAAGTGCAACTTTTTAGCAATTTTTTACTGTCTCCCGCAATTTTATCGCAACAAATACGCTTAAAACATCACAACATTCAGACATTTTAGGAGCAACAATCTGGAAAAACACCCAAGAAATTCTGGAGGGACTGAGTAAAGTTCTCAGATGAAGCTTTTCATTTAATAAAATTCTAATTTACATCCGCTGTAGATGAATGGCAGTTTAAAGGTTTTGTCAAAGCATCCACTGCGATCGAGTCCTAACAAAACAAAGCCGTTCTAATAAATCCCCTCTTATAGAAACTACTTTTTATTGCTGGGATTCCCTCCTGTCTGCCGTGACCAGATCTTTAGACGTTTTCCTTCATTCCCCACCTCAGAACCGAGACAAGCATCGACCAGATGAAGCGTTTGATTTTGACCAAATCATTTTGTGGAGCTTTCTATGAAACACTGGGGTTTAGTAGGGGTTTAAGTGGTTTAAACTCTGGTTTTTAAGATGGATCAGCATTGTTCATGTTCTAACAGAGCTTGTCTTAACAGATCTGAGATAAAACAGAAGACAGAGGCACGTTTGGGGGTGATTTAATCAGCGTACTTTACAGCGCTGCCCATTACAGCAGCTTATACACCGAGCAAAAGGGAGAACAGAGCCACATCAGCTGAACCGACTTACCGATTGCAGTCAAACTACACTTCTGCTGCTCAGAAAAGAATAGAGAGACTTCAATCAATCAGAAAGCTGATTATCTCTAAGTTAATTGAGTAACTGCTGCATCTGACAGCAGCTGGGATGGAAGGTCTGAGGAATTACAGCCGGCCAAAGGGCTTAGGTCCCGGAGACAGACTGCCAGACAAAAAGCCAAGAATCATGTGAGCTGGATTTAACATACCTACAAGGAACAACAACTTGCAAATTAGAGCAAGTGTAGCAGCCAGAGCTACCCCTTCGTCTTATTCTCTGCAGCCGCCCGAGACGCCAAAAGCCATTTCCTTTAAGAAATCAGCGTTCGGTTCAGCGCGTCTTCCAAGGAGCTGGATTAGACTCGCTAATTAACGCGACAAAAATCAACCGGCCATCTTTAATTAACCCGCAATTAAACGCTGCACGTTCCAGGTGACAGGCGCCGCTTCTGGTGGAGCGAGTCAAACTTAACCTAATTTATGAGAGGCAAAACACAAAACCAAGCGCCTCATATCGAGGTCAAGCCACCGAGGCTCGACAATGTTTACGAGGGGGAGGGTCACTCAGCGGCTTCCACGAGAGGTAGCGACAGATGGTGGGTCCAGTGTGACTTAGCATTGGTGTGCCATACGTCAAAAACCGAAGATGACAGATCAAGACATGTCAATGCAGAAGCTCTTACTGCACAGGAGTAGTGCAATATTTGTTTAGCCTGACAGAAGATTTTAGAGTAAGTTCTGTCAGGTTAAGTTCATGAAACTCACCATTTATAACAACACAAATCAGGAAGAATGGAGTTCAAGAACGTGCAGCACCCAAGGTTTAGACTGTTAATCGATAATTCTTCAAATTCCTGCCCTCCTTCTGGCCTGACAGTCACGCTTTGACGTATGGCAACACTCCATGACTAGTTTTAAATCTATTACACAGCTATGACCGTGAATGATTCTGCAGATAAACTGTAATATCAGTCACAAAAATCACATTATTCAAACTGTTCAGCTAACTGTGTATTAGACATAACATTGTAGGGTCTTAACTGTAATATATGAGTAATAAAGGTACATTTACACAATACATAACACTGTAGGGTTCAGATTTTGACAATTCACTCTCAAGTTTCACTGCCTATCAATCTGTTGATTATTTCTCCAGTTGATCGATTAGTTTTTTGGTCTATAAGATGTCAGAGAATGCCGTAAATAACAGTGTTTTCCAAAGCCTGTGATGAGAAACATCTCAGTTAGCACGTAAAGTTATTCAGTTTAATGCCACAGAGCAGGAAAGAAATTAGAAACCATTCACATTAAGAAGATGCAATCAGATTTTTTTCTTATTTTAACTTTCTTATTATCAGAATGGCTCAACAGTTGTCAGATAATCCATCATTGGAGCGATGGTTGCAGCTCCAGTATATAAATAAAGGTGAGTTCAATCAGTGATGAGGCCACACACCATAACATGGGGATGAAGTTAGTTAGTTAGTGTGCTCGTGTGTTTTTTTCTCACCTTTGCAGAGGAACGTTATTCCAAATGTCCTCTGTAATCCACTTATTTGACGACAGGTCAACAAAGTCCAGGTACTCCAGTTGTGTGTCACAGCCTTATCAAGCTTCACAGATATCCACAGTCATTCAGGAAATATTAATTCCATTCAGAGGCTGGGATGCATTAAGGCTGTGGGGGAAAGGGGATAATTTCCTAAAGGCCTCAAACCCACATAAAGTGAGCAGGGGGGCAGTATTCCAAGTTTGGCCGGCTAACTCGGCGTTAGCAGGCTAGCAGTAAGTAAGCTGGTGATTCGATGATTGCATATCTGGATTTAAAGTGTCTTATCTTTGCATGTCAAAACAAACAGAAATACAGTTCAACTCGCCGGAAATAGCATCTCACAACAGGTAGACGTGTCAGGACTCAGCTAGGGGGGAACAGTTACCGCTTTGCTAAGCTAATTTGAAGCAGAATTCTTTGGCTTGAAGTCAGTTTAAAGTGCTAGCCAACGTTAGCCACTAGCCTGCTAGGTAGCTAACGCTTGCTAGTTTCATCTACTAACTTAGCAGAAATAACGACAGGTAGACATTTAGGGGTAACTTTCGTATAAAAGTACACAACATGATAAAACATCTCTCAAAAACCGTTTATCTTACATTATCTGAAGTAGTAAAGGAGTTTTTAAAACCCTGAAAAAGCTCTGCTGAAATGATTAATCTATCAAGTAGCGTTAGCAGCTAACGTTAGCCTCGTTAGCTGGATTCGGTCGGAGTCGCGTCACCACATCACGGCTCCGCTCGGAAACTTCCAGCGAACACTGAGCGACGCTTCGGTCCGCTCGGGGGGAAAAAACAGAAAACCGAGGATGAAAACTTGTATTCCCTTCGTTTCCGTCCGAGTTCCCGGTGTTCTCTCGGTATTTCCACCCGAAAAAAGGTCCGTCGGTGCGGTCCTTCCCCGTCGCCTCTGCCTGCCAGCCTCGGCAGTCGGGACAGCCAATGGAGGGCTCCGTGTCGCCGTAGCGCTTTTAGCCTGGCCGTCCTGGAGGAGAGGCGCTGCTCCGCTCCGCTCCGGCTGGCGACAGGAGGAACAGGAAGGCAGCGGCTCCACTTCCTGTCCGGAGCCAGGTGAGACGTTCAGGTAGCTTCATGGACGTAACGCTCGGCTTCACCAGGTAAGTTATCATTTTAAAAGTATTTAATATTTTAGAGTCTTAACTTAACTATTTAAATTAGTTAGCGTAATCTGTTAGAGCACATATAAATCACAAATATAAATCATTTATTATGTAAATTTAGCTCATAAATAACACTGTAATAAACTAAAATATTTAATTTACTCAGGTAAATTTATAATAATATATCTCCTAATACTGTAGGGTCTTAAACTTAATATTTAAATGAGATAACATAGATAATAAATAACATTATAGAGTATTAATGTTCAAATTAGCCAAGGTAATTTTTTTTTTTTTGACTGTATAAAGACATTCAGCATCAAGGACTGTGACAGAAACCTGAAAGGGTTTATTCTTAGAGCCACACCCCTAAAAAGGATTCCCATTTTTATGATCTACCTCATGTTGATTGACAGGAAAATTATGATTTGTTATGATCACCATCATTAACATGAGAAATATACATATGTATATATATATATATATATATATACATATATATATAGTGTAATACATACATAATACAAACTAAAATAAGATCGAAACATATTGAAATAAAATCATCATCATCACTTCACATTAGAACAACCTTTAAACAAAACTCCTGCAGTGTCTCTGATTCTGATTTGACTGTTTAAACATTATACTTATATTTAGATATCAACAGATTTTTTCTTGCTAGTTGATCGTTTCAAACCATCTCCACACTCCTTCCATAATTTTGCTTCATGATATCGAAAAGAAAATTAGGTTTTTCTGCTGAAAGGAAGATGGAAGGTCAATTTGGAGATTTTCCTTGTTTTCTCATGAAGGCAAAAGTACAAATTTGATGAATATTAATATACTAAATATTCAATAGTTGTAACTTCAGAGAAAGAAGGGCGCTTGGTGCATCAGAATTAGAAAATGTCAACATGAGAACAAATTCCTTCTGTAGTCGTAAAACTTTCTGAAGGGAGCTGAAGAGTACTTTTCTAAATAATACGACAGTAAAAAGGTAAATTAGAGTCTAATATAATGTTATTACCTCCACCAAGGAGGTTATGTGACGGCCGGCGTTGGTTTGTTTGTTTGTTTGTGTGCAAAATAACTCGAAAACTCATGGACGGATTTGGATGAAACTTTCAGGAAATGTGTGAAATAAGACAAGGAAGAAATGATGAAATGTTGGGACTGATCCGGATCACCGTCTGGATCCAGGACTTTTTTTTATGTAAGTGTAGCTGAGTGGTAAATACGGTTCACTCTAAAAGCCACCAGAGGGCACTCTTGTTTTTGGGGTAACCCCCTCTGACCACATGACATTTTGGGTCTCCACGCAACAGACAGCGACAGTGACGGAGTTCTCTTTCCTTCTTGAGCGACATACGCACGGTTGGGCCGGCATTCTTATCTCCGGTTGTCTAAGAAGCTGGGAGGCTGTTAGGAGCTGCCGCGCTAGAGGCCGCGCCTGTTCATTAGGTCGGATGGGGTGAAGGCCGCATTGTTGGTAGGACATTTGAACTGTATGTAATTACATTTGTATCTGTAACGTTCCATAGAAAATATGTGAACTGGGAGATTGTGTTGGGGGTGGACTGAAGCTCCTTGGTGGAGGTATGAGCTCTCTGAGGGCTTTTCTAGTTATTACAGAGTTATCTTATGTTCCTTAATATACTCAGAGATTTAGTGATTTTATTACAGACAACATCAATTTGCTCACACCAGAGGATTTTATCATCAAGCTGAAGAAGCGAACTGATGAAACTTTGGCAGTTTCCTCATTTTGGATGCACATTTTCATCTTGTCAGGTTTGTATTTTCCATAAAACTACATTTTTTTTTAACATTCAAGGACGACGTGTCGCCTGAAACCAAACAGAAAACATCAACAGATCATCTTTTAGTCTTCTGGTGAGAACTGTCAGATCTTTGAGAGAGATTCATAAAATGGTGTCGTCTGCAAATAAAAATCAAATGAATATATATATAATAACGTGGAGGCATCAGTCAGATTAACTTGTAATGTTTATAATATTGTGTAACAGGGTCTTAACCTTGATATTTAGATAAGTTTGTTAAACTAGCATCATCAATAATACCCCTCATTAATGATGCTAATAATTAGCTTTAATATCTGTTTCAGTCAGGTAAATTAGTCTTACATAGCCCCTAACTGTAGAGGGTAAACCCTCATATTTAAATGGTAATAAATAATACTGTGTGGTCTTATGTTGAAGTTTGTCAGGTAAATTAGCATCATTAACAATCCTGTAGTTCCTTCTAGTCAGGTAGATTTGTACTATGAGTCCTTTAGCCTGAATGCTTCATCTCGTCTGCTGGTTTCACAGCTCCGGCCTTATTTCTGCTGCTCCATGTTCTCGATGCTCATTTACACGTCTGTAGAAAGCATGACGACGGGTCCAGGCAGCACTCAGCTCAAAACCTTCTGTAAAGTCATAGTTGAGCCTCATGTTGCTTACAGTCTCAGCACCACCAGGATCTAAGCATTCCAGACTGTGACCTACATTCAGCTGGAGAATGAGACACTGACAGTGAACGGAGCAGCGGCGCCATCATGTGGTGCAGAAACACAACAAGCCCAGGACCTTTAAAGCCGACTGGACAGCAGAGCTATTGATAACATCCATATCCACATGTTGTGTGATCCAAAATGACACCAAAACGACGCAAAATAACACAAAAGAGATGCAAAATAACACAAAAGAGATGCAAAATAACACAAAAGAGATGCAAAATGACACAAAACAGTTAAAAATAACACAAAAAAGACACAAAATAACACAAAACATATGCAAAGTAACACAAAAAATTAAAAATAACACAAAAGAGATGCAAAATGACACAAAACAGTTAAAAATAACACAAAAGAAATGCAAAATGACACAAAAATGACGCAAAATATCACAAAAAAGATGCAAAATAACACAAAACAAATGGAAAATGACACAAAAACGACGCAAAATGACTAAAAACCACACAGAATGACCACAAAATAACACAAAACAGTTAAAAATAACAAAAAACAAATGGAAAATGACACAAAAACAACACAAAATATTACAAAAAAGATGCAAAATAACACAAAACAGTTAAAAATAACACAAAAGAGACACAAAATAACTAATAGCTATTGATTATATCCACTGATGGACCCACTGAGCGCTAATTAAACACCACGAAAAGCAACTTTAAGCCTCTCTGGATCCACTGAGACACAATCTGTGAATTTACATGTTCACTCTGTGTTTCTGGAACACATGAAAATATCAACGACACTCCAAGAACACTCAGGAAACGTACCGCAGTGGAGAAGATGTACAGCAAAAGACAAGACTGAAAAACACATCCACAGGTTTAGCTCGTTTTTACCTTCTTATATGTATATATATGTATGTATATATATATATGTATATATATGTATGTATATATGTATGTATATAGTTTGTAGTTTGTTGCAGCCGGTTGGTTGGAGCTGTTTGTTGATGTGTTTTGTTTTGTTCTTCTTTCTGTTGTTGTTGGGTTTTTTTTTAAAGATACGTACATGTTGAAATATACGTTGAAAAAAGTAAAAATGACCACAAAACACAAAATGACAGCAGTAGACACGCAAAATAACACAAAAGAGACAAAAAATAAAATAAAAGAGATGCAAAATAACAAAAAAAAGACATAAATAACACAAAAAAGACGCAAAATAACACAAAACAGATGCAAAATAACACAAAAACAGATGGAAAATGACTAAAAAACACACAGAATGACCACAAAATAACACAACAGATGCAAAATAACACAAAAACGACGCAAAATAACACAAAAAAGACACAAAATAAAATAAAACAGATGCAAAATAACATAAAAGAGACACAAATAACACAAAAAAGACACAAATAACACAAAACAGATGCAAAATAACACAAAAACAGATGGAAAATGACTAAAAAACACACAGAATGACCACAAAATAACACAAAAGAGACACAAATAACACAAAAACGACACAAAATAACACAAAAACAGATGGAAAATGACTAAAAAACACACAGGATGACCACAAAATAACACAAAAGAGACACAAATAACACAAAAAAAGACGCAAAATAACACAAAACAGATGCAAAATAACACAAAAACAGATGCAAAATGACTAAAAAACACACAGAATGACCACAAAATAACACAACAGATGCAAAATGACTAAAAACACACAGAATGACCACAAAATGACACAAAACAGATGCAAAATGTTAAGAAAGAGATGTGAAATGACAAAAAGTTACCATAATGACACTAAACAGACGCACAATGTCTAAAAAAAACACACAAAATGAGACCAAACAGACCCACAATAACACAATACGACAACAAAGGAGATGCGAAAGGATCCCAGAGAATCACAGAATGAAAGAAAAGAGAAACAAAATGATCAGAGACACGACAAAGATAGAAATCCTCACAGAGACACAAAACAACACAAAACTAACAACGTCTCTGAAGTCACACAGAGACACGACGGCTGAGTGTGTTGCTGTGATCCACTCAGCTGTTGTTGGTGTGTCTGCTGACTGCTGAGCTCACGGCGCCACCTGCTGCTCAGGACGATGAACAACCTGCAACACAACGTCTGCTCCTGTCAGAGTCCATGAAACACACAGAAGTAACACGGAAGACAAAACACACAACGAGACCAGAGACACACAAAAAACAAAAAAACTGACACAAAACAGAAGCAAAGTGACAACAACACAAAACGACTCCAGTAGAGACACAAAATAACACAAAGTGATGCTAAAGGACTCAGAAAAGACACACAGTGGCTCCAAACAGACACAAAATGAGACAAAAAAGAAACAAAATAACATAAAAGAGATGCAAAATAACATAAAAACAGATGGAAAATGACTAAAAACACACAGAATGACCACAAAATAACACAAAAGAGACACAAAAAACACAAAGTGATGCTAAATGACTCAGAAAAGACTTAGAGTGGCTCCAAACAGACACAAAATGAGACCAAAAAGACACAAATCACCATAAAAAACACAGAGAGACGCCAAAAACACAACAAAAATGCCACCAGAGACACAAAATGACTCCAGTATAGACACAAAGTTGCACAGAATAAACACAACATGACACAAAATGGTGCAAAACAGACATAAAATCATTACAAACACAAAAAGACAAAAGTAGAGACTTAAGAACACACAAGAGACACAAAATCATGCAAAATGAGCACAAACATATAAAAAAGGTACAAAATGACACAAAAGAGACGTAAAAGAAATGCAAAATTAGCACAAAAACACAAAATCATAGCAGTACAGACACAAAATAACACAAAGTGATGCTAAATGACTCAGAAAAGACACAAAACAGACACAAAATGAGACCAAAGAGACACAAATAACCATAAAAAACACAAAGAGACGCCAAAAACACAACAAAAATGACACCAGAGACACAAAAGTGGGTTAGAGTTGAGACAAAGGAGATAAAAACAGACAAAGGAGACAAAAACAAAGGGGACAAAAAAACAGACAAAGGAGACAAAAACAGACAAAGGAGACAAAAAAACAGACAAAGGAGATAAAAACAGACAAAGGAGATAAAAAACAGACAAAGGAGACAAAAAAACAGACAAAGGAGACAAAAAAACAGACAAAGGAGACAAAAAAACAGACAAAGGAGACAAAAAAACAGACAAAGGAGACAAAAACAGACAAAGGAGACAAAAAACAAACAAAGGAGACAAAAAACAGACAAAGGAGACACCAGAGACATAAAATGACAGCAGTAGATTCACACAGTGGCTCAGAACAGACCTAAAACCACCACAGAAACACCAAACGGCAGCACCGAGGCCTGATCACACTGAGTGCTACTTCTGAGGTAAACATCTGGCCTGCAGATGTTCCACAGCTGGGAGTCTTGGGTCACTGTGTCCCTAAACTTGTTTATCCAGTAAACAGCTGTTTATACTGTCCTTACAGTGCTGCTAGATCCCCTTCTTTCTTTTCTTTATTCTTTATTTTGGCTTTAAGCTGGGACCTGGTACTAATTTGGTACCGTCTACTGCAGGTACACATGTGCTGGTGTGACAAAGAAAGAACCTTGAATCCTTGAATCCTTGAAAATCACTCAAAGGAGACGCTAACAGACCCCTGAGATGCTAACAGACCCCTGAGATGCTAAAAGACCCTGAGACGCTAACAGACCCCTGAGATGCTAACAGACCCTGAGATGCTAACAGACCCTGAGATGCTAACAGACCCTGAGATGCTAACAGACCCTGAGATGCTAACAGACCCCTGAGACACTAATAGACCCTGAGATGCTAACAGACCCTGAGACGCTAACAGACCCCTGAGATGCTAACAGACCCCTGAGATGCTAACAGACCCTGAGACGCTAACAGACCCTGAGACGCTAACAGACCCCTGAGATGCTAACAGATCCCTGAGGTGCTAAAAGACCCCTGAGATGCTAACAGACCCTGAGACGCTAATAGAACCTGAGACACTAACAGACCCTGAGACGCTAATAGAACCTGAGACGCTAACAGACCCTGAGACGCTAACAGACCCTGAGATGCTAACAGACCCTGAGACGCTAACAGACCCTGAGATGTAACAGACCCCTGAGATGTAACAGACCCCTGAGATGCTAACAGACCCTGAGACGCTAACAGACCCCTGAGATGCTAACAGATCCATGAGGTGCTAAAAGACCCCTGAGATGCTAACAGACCCCTGAGACGCTAACAGACCCCTGAGGTGCTAACAGACCCCTGAGATGTAACAGACCCCTGAGATGCTAACAGACCCTGAGATGCTAACAGACCCCTGAGACGCTAGCATCCATGATTCCGTGTATGGAGGAGTCCCGTGTTGCGTTTCACTGTGTTGCGTGTGAAACCGTGGCTGCCACATGTGAGACACAGGCAGCAGCTCTGAGCCCAGTTCATTACATCTGGACCTGATCATTCACTGATGGCTCCTGTAGGACTCATGACGTCAGTCTCCATGGAAACAGGGACAAGCAGCCAATGACACGGCACTCAGACCAGATCAACACTACATCTACTTCAACATCTGGAGTTTACAGGTCAAAAACTAGGCCAGAAGCAGGCTAAAACCAGTCTAAACCCCGGCCAGAAGCAGGCTAAAACCAGTCTAAACCCCGGCCAGAAGCAGGCTAAAACCAGTCTAAACCCCGGCCAGAAGCAGGCTAAAACCAGTCTAAAATGGGGCCAAGGCCAAGTCTAAAACCACTTCATAACAAAGTCTAAGACTAGTTAAAAACCAGACCAAAGCCAAATCTAACACCAGACTAAACCAGGCCAAAACTAGTCTAAACCAGACTAAGACTAGTCTAAACCAGACTAAAACGAATCTACACCAGGCTAAGACGGGGCCAAAACTAGTCTAAACCAGTCTAAACCACACTAAAACAAATCGAAACTCGACAAAAACCGGGTCAAAACTAGTCTAAACCAGACTGAAACGAGTCTAAACTAGTCTAAATCTAGTCTAAACCAGACTAAAATGAATCTAAACCAGGCTAAAACCGGGCCAGAACTAGTCTAAACCTGTCTAAAACTAGTCTAAATGAGGCTAAAACAAATCTAAACCAGGCTAAAACTGGGTCAAAACTAGTCTAAACTAGTCTAAACCAGACTGAAACGAGTCTAAACCAGTCTAAATCTAGTCTAAACCACACTAAAACAAATCGAAACTCGACAAAAACCGGGTCAAAACTAGTCTAAACCAGTCTAAACCAGACTGAAACGAGTCTAAACTAGTCTAAATCTAGTCTAAACCAGACTAAAATGAATCTAAACCAGGCTAAAACCGGGTCAAAACTAGTCTAAACCAGTCTGAACCAGTCTAAAGCTAGTGTAAACTTGTCTAAAACTAGTGCAATTGACCAAAGCCAAATCTAAAACCAGTCTAAACCAGTCTAAAGCCAGGCCAAAACTAGTGTAAACCAGACTACGCTAGGCCAAAACTAGTCTAAATCAGACCAAAACTAGTCTAAAACCAAGCCAATACCAGGCCAAACCAAGTCTAAACCAGGCCAAAACTACTGTAAACCAGACTAAACCAGGCCAAAACTAGTCTAAACCAGACAAAGCCAGACCAAAGCCAACTCTAAAACTAGTCTAAACCAGGCCAAAACTAGTCTAAACCAAGCCAATACCAGGCCAAACCAAGTCTAAACCAGGCCAAAACTAGTCTAAACCAGACTAAAACTAGTCTAAACCAGACTAAACCGGGCCAAAACTAGTCTGAACTAGTCTAAACCAGACTAAACCAGGCCAAATCGAGCTCCACTGGCTCCAGACTTAGGGACTCACTCCCACCAGGCATCGAAACATCGATCGTTTACGTCTCTTCAGGCCTAAAGTCAAAACCCATCGGTTCAAACTGCAGTCTGTCTGTAATTTCACTGTTCCATTTAGCTTCTGTGTTACTTTCGTTTGTTGTCGTGATTTATTTTATTGTGTAAAGTGTCCCTGAGTGTTGAGAAAGGCGCTGTTAAATAAAATGTGGTATTAATATCATTACAGTGCATTTACGATGCCAACACACAGAGATGTTTGCTCTGATTCACAGAGAGCTGCCAAGGTGTGACGGCTGAGCTTCCAGCTGTAGCCAGATGTACGTCCGCCAAACACTGACGCAGGAAAGCAAATGTAGATAAAGAATGTGTGATTAAGTCCTTTCATTGTTACGACCAGTATTTGGGCTTCCAGCACGTCACATGGAATTGGAAAACTGGATGCTGGTGACTCAAGTGCAGTTCTTTTTAACTGTCTTTGTTTTGGAGATCGGCAGCAACACATGCATGATTTAACAGTGCCTTCAAAAAATATCCACACCCTCCTGGGAGAACTCTTACTGCCTCTGAAAGTTGAATCACGGTCAATTCGATTTGACTCTTCTGACAATAATTTCTATATAAACATAAAAAAGACTCTCCTCAAAGGGGAAATAAATGGATTTCTACAAAGTAATGTAAAATAATTAAAAATATAAAACATAAATGACTAAATGACTTGTTGTCAGAAGGTGCTAAGTCCCACAGTTAGTCAGTGCTCCTGGATATGACTTCACCATGAAGACTAAAGAACCCTGTAAAAAGATTAATGACAAGCATCAGTCATGTTACCACTCAAGAAAACTTCCACAGAAGACATGTGGAGACTCTGAAGTCAACCAGCAGATGGTCCTTTGGTCTGAGGAGACCAGGATGGAGCTTTTTGTCTAGCAGACAAGATGTTTGGGGAACACTAAACACTGCACACCATCACTAACACACCATCCCCACAGTGAAGCACGGTGGTGGCAGCATCATGATGTGAAGCATGGTGGTGGCAGCACCATGGTGTGAAGCACGGTGGTGGCAGCATAATGACGTGAAGCACGGTGGTGGCAGCATCATGACGTGAAGCACGGTGGTGGCAGCATCATGATGTGAAGCATGGTGGTGGCAGCATCATGAAGTGAAGCATGGTGGTGGCAGCATCATGGTGTGAAGCACGGTGGTGGCAGCATCATGACGTGAAGCACGGTGGTGGCAGCATCATGGTGTGAAGCACGGTGGTGGCAGCATCATGAAGTGAAGCACGATGGTGGTGGCAGCATCATGACGTGAAGCACGGTGGTGGCAGCATCATGAAGTGAAGCACGATGGTGGTGGCAGCATCATGACGTGAAGCACGGTGGTGGTGGCAGCATCATGAAGTGAAGCATGGTGGTGGCAGCATCATGAAGTGAAGCATGGTGGTGGCAGCATCATGAAGTGAAGCATGGTGGTGGCAGCATCATGATGTGAAGCATGGTGGTGGCAGCATCATGTGGGGATGTTCCTCAGCAGCAGGTCCTGGAAGGCTTGTAAAGGTAGAGGGTCAATGAATGCAGCAGAGTCTAGAGAAGTCCTGGACAACCTGATCCAGTCTGATGTAGAACTGAGACCTGGAGAAGATCAGTTTCCATTCAGACAAGGAACCGAAGCAAACAGAGATGGTTTAAAGACATCGAGGTGGATGTTCTGGAGGTCCAGTCAGAGTCCAGGCCTCAGTGCAGCTGAGGATTTGTTCTGTTGACTCATGATTCCTGCGGAACCTGACAGAGTTTGATCAGTTTTATAAAGAACAATTAAGAACAGGGTCAGAGTTTGTCCAGAAGGCCTGACCGTGACTCATTATGAAAAAATGATAAAAGGGTAGAGGGAGGTGAAAGTTAGTCGTTTGTTCCTTTGATGCAAACCCATTTCCGTCACTTTTAAAAGGGTTTTCCTTTAGACGTCTAACATCGATGGAACCACGAACTCCCTGCCTCCCCATCGCTTCCTGCCTGCCTCCTTCCATGGCCCACTGACCCACAATGAGTCACCATGAAACCCTTCAGTTCTCAGGTTCTGGGCTCAGCGCCAGAACCTGAACAACAACCCAGCCCCCGATGCTGCACAGCAACAAGCCCAGTTTAGAGTCTCTCTTTGCCTTTGTTTGTATTTGTGCATCTTATTGTGGTCATTTAGTGTCTCGTTGCATGTTTTTGTGTCTCTTTCCAGTTGTTTGTGTTTGTCTTTTTGGCTGTTTTGTATAAATTGTGAGTCTCATCTTCATAATTGTGTGTCTCTTTGTTGTTGTTTTGTGTCTCTTTGTTGTTGTTTTGTGTCTCTTTGTGGTTGTTTTGTGTCTCTTTGTGGTTGTTTTGTGTCTCTTTGTTGTTGTTTTGTGTCTCTTTGTTGTTGTTTTGTGTCTCTTTGTTGTTGTTTTGTGTCTCTTTGTTGTTGTTTTGTGTCTCTTTGTGGTTGTTTTGTGTCTCTTTGTGGTTGTTTTGTGTGTCTTTGAGGTTGTTTTGTGTCTCTTTGTGGTTGTTTTGTGTGTCTTTGAGGTTGTTTTGTGTCTCTTTGTGGTTGTTTTGTGTCTCTTTGTGGTTGTTTTGTGTCTCTTTGTGGTTGTTTTGTGTCTCTTTGTGGTTGTTTCGTGTCTCTTTGTGGTCGTTTTGTGTCTCTTTGTGGTTGTTTTGTGTTGGTTTGTGGTTGTTTTGTGTCTCTTTAAGGTTGTTTTGCTGCCCCTCGTTGTTGTTTTGTGTCTCTTTGTGTGGTTGTTTTATGTCTCCCCTTCGCTTGTTGTAAACAAGCCCTCGTGGCTGTTTTTGTGCCCTTCGTGTTGCAGCTTGAGTGTCTCTTTTGTTGTTGTTTTGTGTCTCTTGTTGTTGCCAGCCCTCGTTGTTTTTAAAAGCCCTCGTGGTTGTTTTATGTCTCTCTGTTGCGTTTTGTGCCCCCAAGGTGCTGTTTTGTGTCTCTTTGTGGTTGTTTTGTGTCTCTGTAGTAATTTTGTGTCTCTTTGTTGTTGTTTTGTGTCTCTTTGTGGTTGTTTTGTGTCTCTTTGTTGTTGTTTTGTGTCTCTTTGTTGTTGTTTTGTGTCTCTTTGTGGTTGTTTTGTGTCTCTTTGTTGTTGTTTTGTGTCTCTTTGTTGTTGCTTTGTGTCTCTTTGTGGTTGTTTTGTGTCTCTTTGTGGTTGTTTTGTGTCTCTTTGTTGTTGTTTTGTGTCTCTTTGTTGTTGTTTTGTGTCTCTTTGTTGTTGTTTTATGTCTCTTTGTTGTTGTTTTGCGTCTCTTTGTGGTTGTTTTGTGTCTCTTTGTTGTTGTTTTGTGTCTCTTTGTGGTTGTTTTGTGTCTCTTTGTTGTTGTTTTGTGTCTCTTTGTTGTTGTTTTGTGTCTCTTTGTTGTTGTTTTGTGTCTCTTTGTGGTTGTTTTGTGTCTCTTTGTTGTTTTGTGTCTCTTTGTTGTTGTTTTGTGTCTCTTTGTTGTTGTTTTGTGTCTCTTTGTGGTTGTTTTATGTCTCTTTGTTGTTGTTTTGTGTCTCTTTGTTGTTGTTTTGTGTCTTTGTTGTTGTTTTGTCTCTTTGTTGTTGTTTTGTGTCTCTTTGTTGTTGTTTTGTGTCTCTTTGTGGTTGTTTTGTGTCTCTTTGTTGTTGTTTTGTGTCTCTTTGTGGTTGTTTTGTGTCTCTTTGTTGTTGTTTTGTGTCTCTTTGTGGTTGTTTTGTGTTGTTGTTTTATGTCTCTTTGTGGTTGTTTTGTGTCTCTTTGTGGTTGTTTTGTGTCTCTTTGTGGTTGTTTTGTGTCTCTTTGTTGTTGTTTTGTGTCTCTTTGTGGTTGTTTTGTGTCTCTTTGTGGTTGTTTTGTGTCTCTTTGTTGTTGTTTTGTGTCTCTTTGTGGTTGTTTTGTGTCTCTTTGTTGTTGTTTTGTGTCTTTGTGGTTGTTTTGTGTCTCTTTGAGGTTGTTTTGTGTCTCTTTGTTGTTGTTTTGTGTGTCTTTGTGGTTGTTTTGTGTCTCTTTGTTGTTGTTTTGTGTCTTTGTGGTTGTTTTGTGTCTCTTTGTTGTTGTTTTGTGTCTCTTTGTTGTTGTTTTGTGTCTCTTTGTTGTTGTTTTGTCTTTCACGGCTGTTTTACAATAACTGTGACTCTTGCTTTTGTAATTTTGAGTCCCTCTTTGCTTATGTCTGGTGTCTTTTTGGATGTTGTGCATCTTCTTGTCAGTGTTTTGCACCTGTTTGTGGTTGCTGTCTGTACTTTTGTGGTCGTTTCGTGTCTGTGCTCATTTTTGTGTTTCTTTGATGCATGTGAAAGTTAAAAAACTGTAAAAAATGCTGAAAACAGCTTAAAATAAATCACTTAAAGAAACCACAGCGTCATTCCTTAAACTCAGTGTAGTTTGTCCAATGAGAAAATGTCATTCCAGCTGTCACAACTCAAAGAGACCGATGCAAACTGTCGCATTCATTTAGTATTTTTCAGCAAGACGTCTTTAAATAGAAGCCGAACACTGAGTGGCCTCTGAAGGTAAATACAGCTGACAGAAGACCATGGTGTCATCTAGAGGGCAGTGCTACGGACATGTTTCAGGTGGCTTGTAGAATAAAAGGACGCTCACAGTGTTCATTATCACCCTGACAACTAAAACAAGGACATCAAAGCCTGGGCGTAATTTCCCTTTCTTTCATTTCAGTTAATTTCCAGTATAAAGTCTGTCTGTTTCCGCATCGACTGAAGACGAAATAGACGATTCATCCTGCAGCAGCATCAGGTGTTCAAGCTGCTTTGAAGCAGAGCCAAGAATACCTGACAGGTGAGGTAATGTTTGCAGTGGCTGAGTTTCATCAGCTGAGCCACGGACTGCAGACGCTGAGCCACCTGCTGCTCTATTTACAGGTAGCTAACCTTTATACCGAGGGGGCGGAGCCTGCAGTCGCATTGCATCATCACCTCTGAGGCGGAAGTCGGCAGCAGCCGGAGGAATGTGCAGAGTCCAGCAGGAAGCTACGAACCCGAAGGATTCCCAGGAAACAGCAGCTGATTTCATCCTGCAGTAATCAGATTACTTCTGCTCTGTTGTCAGATTAAAGACTGATGTTCCAAATTCAGACAAACCTCATGCAGCAGACGCCAGTCCAGTGTTCAGTCACTGCAACAGTTTGTTCAAAGTCAGAGTTTTAAGTTATCTTGGATCATTTTTGACTCTTTTTGGACAAATTCAGCGTCATACTGGAGAGTTTGAGTCATTGAGTCATAATTTAGTGTTTTTTAATGAAGCTTTAAATCACTTTGGACACAAATCAAATGATTGTGATCAAATCCCAAGTCATCTGATTTGTAGCCCAACAAATGCATCATCATCTGACCAAAGACTGCTCTCCAGCATTCATCAGGCTTTCTCTTGTGCTCCATGGCAACGTTGCACCTTGCAGCTTTTCTGGAGATGTGGAGAAACTGGAAGACTGATCAGTTCCTCGACTGTGTTGACTGTCAGGTGATGACATGCTCTGACAGATGCTAACTCACGTTTGTTTGTGTTGTTGTTTCAGTAAAGCTGCATATCCTATAAAACTTTAAGTTAGTGAAGCTTCCATCCATCTGTAGAGAGATGCATTTCCTTGTGTTTAACACCAGGGGGCGCAGTTTCAATGAACTGACTGAGTTATGGTCACCGAACAAAGCTGTGTGTAAACGAGGCCTTACGAGCAGTAAGAAGAATTACTGACTAGCTGCCTTAGCATGTTTAGCTGGAGCTGTATGTGGCTGGTGTCTGCAGACGATACTCGGGGCTTTAACACTGGAGCAGAAAAATAAGACATGAAACAAATGTTAAAGTTTAATGTTTTGGTGACCCGTCCATCACCCCGACCTCCTCCGTGCACAAGCTACTACAGCCACAAGAGGGCGCCGTCACCTTCTGGTCTGAAAAATTAAACCAATGTTAAAGCTGCAGTTCCCATAAACCCTCACGCTAACACTGTTTGTCGATCTTCACACACATTGATCGGCTTGTCTCTGTATGACCCATCCATCCACCCCAACCTCCTCCGTGCACCAACTTTGTGGCTCTATAAGCAGTGCAATAATAACTTACTCCAGTTTACTGTTTACTAAATGATACAAACACAGAAAACAGCCTTTATGTTACCTGGAAATTTGTGCAACAAACAATTCAGGAACTTACTTGTGAATCTGAAACTACCTCTGCTGTGCATCACACTTCGCTGGTGTCACCTCGACGTATGTTGGCGAACCAGGTCACCAGGAATGTCCCTGAAACTCTGCCGCCTGGTCTGGATACTCGACAGAAAGTCCCACAGCCTGTTTGACTTGTGTCTGCGCCGACCGTGTTCCTGCTTCGGGTTTTATCAGTGCTGGTAATCAGGTCAGATAAACAGCAGCGCGCTTCAAACCAGCTGCGTTTTGCATCTCCGTGCTTCACTGTCAGGACTATGCATCCACTGTGGTGGTCCTGGTCAGGAGACACACAAAACAACCACAAAAAGACTAAATGACCACAACGAGACACAAAACTGACCACAGACAGACACAAATATCCCCCAAAGAAACACAAAACAACCCCAACAACACTCAGAATGCCTCTGAGCTTCATTATCAGGACCATCCGTGCTTCACTGTCAGGACCATGCATCCACTGTGGACTCAGTATGGTCTCATCTGGTCAGCCAGTGTTCTGGTTCCTCCTCAGACCTTCATGGAGCATCTCTAAACGTCATCAGCACCTTTATCTACCATCACACTCCACCTCCGTGCTTCACTGTCAGGACTATGATCCACTGTGGTGGTCCTGGTCAGGTTCTGGACTCCATCTGAGCCCAACTCATTGATCTTCATGTGACCAAACAATGTTCTCCAGCATCCATCAGGCTTCTCTTCATCTTCTTTAGCTCCATCTGGAAGTTTAGTTGTGAGCAGCAGCCAGGTTTAGTTGTGGTCCTCCGTCCATAGAGGTTGATGTTCTCCAGGCTCCTCCACACTGTCTGAGCTCCACACTAACTCTGGTCTCCATTGATCAGCCCTGGTCCAAGTGTGAAGCAGCTGCCGTCTGTTGTCCACAGCTAGATAGTGAAAGTAGTTCCCTGTCCGTGGAGTCATTGTAGGAGCTCTGATCAGTGCTACTATGGCTCCTTCTAGACCTCCTGGTTCCTGCTGACACTGGGCTTCACTGGTTCTTAGTGGATCACTGGTCTTCCTGGATCCTGTCTCTTCGTGGTTGTTTTGTCTTTCATTGCTGTTTTGCAAGAACTGTGACTCTTGCTTTTGTAATTTTGAGTCCAGACCTGGTGATGGACCTGTGGTCTGGGTCTATCTATGTCTGCATCATGGCTCCACATGGAGAAGCTCATTTAGAATCGTGTTCATCATTAGACTGACTGGACTCAGTTTAGTTTCACTGATCACAGCTACAGTCCTTCTGAACTATTTGCTCCTGACTGTTGATCACATTAAAAACTACAGCTGCTGAGTTTTCAGTCGTTTTATTTTGAAGTGCTTTTGCAAACAGGTGTTCTCACTGCTGCTGTTTAGCACAATAAGGGGCACCTCGAGAGGCTGAAACGTTGTGTTTCAGGAGAGTTTTCCAGCACAAGGAAGTGAAAAGTGTTTCTAATTTCATGCTGCAGCAGCTTTTATTGGAGCAGACTCAGAGGAGGAGGAGGAGGAGGAGGAGGGGACTGTTGCATCACAGCTCTGACGAGGTTTACTCAGTGTTTTGGTTTTGTTCCTGCTGGATCCAAGCAACTGGTGAGCTTCCACATGGAGAGTAACGCTGACTGTCAGAGAGGAGACAGGAGGGATCCACATTCCTGATGTTAGTGTCAGCACAAAGAAATAACACGGCAGTGGGAAAAGAAGGAAACTCCTACAAAATGACTCAACCATGTTGTCATATGCTGAAATAGAAACAACAAGGGATTACAGACCGATCACTATCACTGCTGAACGTGCAGCTTGTGATCCACACATCAGCATCACATGAACAGAGAATAGCAGCAAGGCGTCGGTCAGCTGCAGCTCTGACTGGTTTCATGTTGGACTGCATGTCTGATCAAGACGCAAATACAGGTGGAAGTCAAGCAGTGTTAGTTTAAACATTGAGCTCATGCTGCAGCATAACGTGTTATAATGTGAGGGAGGCCAAGGCTCAGCCGGTGGAGCAGGTTGTTCACTTCGATCCTGAAGTGTCTCTGAGCAGGACCCTGAACCACACGTTGCTCCCAGTAGTAGATGAACACTTTACATGCTGACATATGTGTGTGTGTGTTCTCCAACAACAACCCTCGTACATTCAGTGAGCTCAGTCCTTCAGGGCCTGGGTCTGATCCTTCTCTGTTTTCAGATCAGCAGAGTTCATGCATTACATGGACATTGGTGGCGTCGACGTCAATGCTAAGCTAGCAGAGCCTCCATAGAGTAGCCCACCCTAACTGATTCTGAACCAGCTGTAGGTGTGAATGAGGGGCGCTACATCACAGGGCCGCATAGAGAGACAGGTGGACTGTTACCTGTCCAGGTGTACCTTCGCCCTCAGTCAGCTGGGATAGACTCCGCCCCCCCAAGACCAGGTGTACACATATAATACACACACATACTGTATATAGTGCATGTATGTATGTATGTGTACATATGTGTTCTATACACATTAACCTTATTCATATATATATAATATATAATATTCAATGACAGCATAGAACATGCTGAGTCATCAAACAGTAGGAAGAACCACAGAGCAGGAGGAGGGCGGGGCCTGTGTGTGTATGTCAGTGAGGGGCGGGGCCTGTGTTTGAGAGGGCGGGGCCTGTGTGTGGGGGTTTCCTGGGTTTCCTCTGCTCTGGTCGCGGCTCCATGTGTTTAAATAGAACAGCGCTGATGGCGAAAAGGTTCAGTCTCATCTCTCCGGTCCAACATGTCCCCCTTCAGCCTGTACACGGTAATACTGCTCGGTACCGGTGGGAGGGGCGGGCCGTGTGCGGGCTGCTGCCGGGTCTCATGCCTCTCTCTCGTCTCTCTCCGCAGATCCTGCTGGGTCTGGTCGTCCTCCGGACCTCCGCGGCTCGGTGCGTCAACGCGACGATGCTGCGCAGCCGCGAGCAGCGTCACCTCCGGACCTACTGGAACCACCTGAGCATCGTTCTCCGGACGCAGCCGCAGCCCGCTCCCACCTGCGCACAGGTGGCCAGAGAGCTGCACAGAGAGCCGGGGCACCGCTCCCTGTCCCCGTGGAGGTACAGGTGAGTCCAGTACGGGTCCCGGAGAGGGTCAGACTGATGAACTGTGACATTAACTGTGATGAACGCGGGGCGGAGGAAGGTCCAGGTGTAACAGCTGATCATGAAGCAGGAGGGTCTTCATGTGATGTGGTCCTTCCACATGTGTGTAGTTATCAGCTGCCTCCTGCTCACAGGAACCTCAGGACTGGTTTGAACGTGTAGAGCTGTTCTCTGATCACTGTGGGGGCTTCATGTTTAAACTCTATAGATGATAGAATAACAGACCTGAGCCTGGCTTCAGGAGCAGCTTCTCCACATGGAAACAGACGTCAGACAGAAGCTTCACAGGCAGCAGTCCTTTGATTATTTGTTTGAGGAAATGACTGATCAATAATGAAAACCATCAGCTGGATTTAAGTCAGTTCACTCATCATGATGTTGCAGACAGTCGCTGTTATGTTCAGTTTTTACAGCTCTGAATGTTTTTCCTGTTGCTGCCAGACTTTCACAGATGTTTTAAACCGTCTTCAGATCGTTAAAGCAGCAGAATTAGTGATGGAGCCACTGAGAAAGCAGGGAAAGAGTTAACGAACATGTTGGCTGTTAACAGAAGCCTGTAGATGACGTCCACATGAGAAGGCTGTCACCATAAAATTACCATTTTACTGTGTTTACATCAGCTAAAAATGTCATTATTAACAGGCAGGTTTTGAACGTCACAGTATTCCACAGGTTTTACCAGATCTTTTTGGTTTAAACCATAAAACTAGCACAGGACAAATGTTTTCAACACGTTAATCAACTGTTAATCGATAGTTTAATGTTTAAAGGGATCCCATTAGTGTGACAGCGGAGGTAAACAGAGGATCCAGGGAGGTTGTTGCTTGTTAAAAGCTGCGTTGATCAGAGACGACCCTGATGCTGGGATGATAGAAGTCCAACATGTGACTAAGTCAAACTGAAGTGAAAACTTGTCTCACCGTCTCTTCCAGTCTGGACCGAGACGACGACAGATTTCCTCGTGACATCTTCGTCGCTGAGTGTCTCTGTGACGGCTGCATCATCAACGGCGGCGAGGATCACAGCTACAACTCGAGGAAGGTGTTCGTCAAGCTGATGGTGCTGAAGAGGACTTCCTGTCCAGGAGACCCGAGCAGATACATGGTCAGGAAGGATTTCATCAGCGTCCCCATCGCCTGCACCTGCGTCAGGCCTGAAGTAAACCATGTATACTAAGCAAATATCTTCTATCATGGCGTTAAACTTCTCTGATCTATCGCGCTTTCTTTGTTTACATTAGTAGGTCATTGCAGTAGGAAGTCGGACCTGTCAGCCATGTTTTTAGGGACTCTTTATGGCAGACCAAGGACCAAACGTCCATTTTGGTGATTCTCCCTTTAGCGCCACCATGAGGTTGATGTTTTTATCTTTTATTGGAATGTCCAGACTGTATATGAAACATGGGAGAAGCCTGTGGGGCAGAAAGTGAAGCCTTAAAGCTGCATTCTTTCTAACAGCCAGCAGGGGGCGACTCCTCTACGAACAGAAGTTAGAATGTACAGATGAACAAATTGAGCTACTTCCAACTTAACTAGTTGCCTCAGCGAACATTTCACTGACAAGTTCATGGTCTCAGCCACTAGTTTCAAGTCTCTTTTAGACCAGCATGATGTTTATTTAGGGAACGACGACCCTAATTAGAAAAAATACTAAAATGCAGATACAGACATCCGTAATCCCACCAGGATGAATTACTATAACTGTGAATTCTGATCAAAAGTTTAACTGCACTGTCTTTAGTGCTAATTAGCATATATTAGCATTTCAATAAGCTACACTTAGATCAGGTAAATGTTACACCTGAAAAACATCAGCATGATGTTGTTCAAGACATACAGATAATCGGTAATAGAGATCAATAACAGATCTTTCACACTGATAAACATTACTCAGTGTCAAAAATTTGCATAGCGGAAAACTCCAAGACAAATCGTTTTTCATTTAAGCTTTACATCTTAAATTAAAAAATAGCTGACTGACATTTGATTGGCTGTTACTGGTGACGTGTAGCCAATCAGATAGCAGGCTAATACACTACTTTTCATTGCTGTTGTTGGTGTTATTCCAGGTATTATCCATCTCTAAATGCTAATTACACTTTAGCTTCTAATTAATCCAAAACCGGACATACCCAGCACATAGTATTTCACAAAGACAAACCTTTCCAGACGTAGAGTTCTGTGTATCACCTGACCTCCTAACCCGTCGTAATAACCTCAGCCACACGGGGGCGCTGTCACAGTGAGATGTAGCTGTGAGTCGTAAAATGTTAAAAAGCAGAGAAACGCTGACTTTCGGCCTCCCATGAACCCATCCATCCACCCCGACCTCGTCACTCCACCGCCACCATGGCTTTATCTTTACCTCCCCTGACCTTCCATCCCATTATTACCCTCTACAGCCACTGGAGGGCGATGCCGCAATGAAATATAGCTATAGGTCGTAAAATGGTAAAAATCAGATCTTATAATCCGGTAGTTTGATAGTAGCTAACAGAAACGTTTACTTTCTGCCTTCCATAAACCCTCCATCCACCCCGACCTCCTCCCGATGTCAACCTCATGTCTCTGTCACTACATCACCTGACCATTCATCCCGTCATGATCACTACAGCCACATGAGGGCGCTACCACAATGAGACGTAGCTGAAGCTTGTGATAGCATGCTAATGTTAGCATTTAGCCAAAAACACTATTAATTTTGTCTTGATCATTAAATACAAACACATCAGGAAACCACTAACGGGTACCACATTTCAGAGAGCCTCATATTACTCAGCAAGCTAACAGTTCGCTAACATTAGCATCTGCTGCTTAAGAGCATCTTTTACGTTGGGAGACAAACTACAGCCGCACCAAAAGGCAGCGTCAGCTATAATCTGGTGTTCGACAATCAACGATCTCTAACGCTGACAGTAGAAATGCAACGTTTCCTGTCCATTAACCAAAACTAGCTTGCGTTGTGATTATCAGCTAATCATGCTAATCATTTCAGCTCCCCTACAGTTTGTAGCTCACACAGTAGGACTGAGAGAGCTGCAGGTTTAACCTTCCAGGAGATGCTTTCACACGTTTTTTTTTATTTTTAGAATTTGCACTTTATGATCGATGTGAAATCGATCAAAGCACTTTAGGCCACAAAGGCTGCAAGTGACAAGTGAACAGCTAAGGCCAGGAGACAGGTAGCTTAGCTTAGCTTAGCTTAGCTTAGCTTAGCTTAGCTTAGCATAAAGACTGGAAATAGGAGGAAACTGCTAGTTTGTCAGAAAAAAGTAGACAAATTTCATTTTATTTTTTTGATTAATAATGCAACAAGTATGACACTGTGAATTTTTAGCATTTTGCAGTTTTAACTATTTTGCGGGCAGTTAGTCGACTTAGTTCAGCGGCTCCCAAACATTTTCTTTACACATAATATGAAGTTAAAGAAAACCAGTTGTTTTAGAGTTGGACCTGCTGCAATGTTGTCCTCGTAGATGATTATTATCATGACTGTTATAATGCAAAGTTTTATTTCTGTAGCATCTTTACAAGGTGTGACAAGGTGCTTTACACAACATTAAAATACTGTTACGAAGCTTCTACATGTTTTAGGAACAGCAGCACTGAAAACCAGGAAGTAGACAAAAACTAAACGTACAGGTTAAAGAAGAAGTTATGGCACAATCTAAAAATGAAAATCACAGAAAAAAGTACACATTTACATGTTAACCCTGAAAACCAAAATAACGACCCCATCAAAAATCTGTATTTTTATAAATAGAAATGTGTTTTTTTACAGTGTGTGACCAAAACATTAGATAGTTTTACTTTATTCAGGTCACCTCAAAAAGTCTTTATTTGACAGATACTTGCTGTGGTCGTCACTATTTAAAAGAAACCTATAGTTTTTGAACATCACAGCAGTGCACAGTTCTAAACATTTTTTTCTGGCACCTTAAATGAGATTTCAGCTGTCTTCAGAATAAAGTGACCTTTAGAGTTGATTTTATGTATTTATGGGTGTTTTGCTGCTCAGGGAATCCAAAGGCAGGTCTGGACTGTCGGGTTTTCTGTTCTCTGTTTCTAACTGCTAAGGCCTGTATCTCACTGTGAGATGATATATGATGTGAGTTTGCACTATATAAATAAAACTGAATTGATTAATCAAAACTATAACAGCCCTTATGCTAAGCTTAGCTTAGCTTAGCTAAGCTAAGCTAAGCTAAGCTAAGCTAAGCCTGTCCTGGACAGTATTAGACACATTATGAGCCAACAGAAGAATTAAACCACTGTGAACCGTGGCGGTTTGTGTGCTTCATGTAGAATCAATAAGTATTTTTTGTTTTTGTTTCTTGTTTCGGTATATTTGTTTAAACACAGAACTTTATTTTTTATTTTTATTTATTTGTCTGTTTCAGTGATCATATTTTAAGCAGATTGTCGCTCTAAAGAGTGTTTTAAAAGGCAAACCGCCGCCTTCTGCCTGATAAAAACTCACCTTTGAAAGTAAAAAGTGCCTGGATGCACTGCAGGACGTGTACGGATGTCCTGTTAAAGCTTTCTGTGTATTTATTTTGGTTTTGTTAATGCTGCAGAAGAGAGAACGTCACTTTAACTGAATGAATAGCTCCTCCATCACTGTTTTTTATTTTACTTTATTTTGTGAAAGCCTCACTGACTCTGCTGGTCGTCTCCAACACTCACCTCACATGCTGTCTTACTCATCTGTGTCTGTGCACTTTACTGAAAATTAAACGTTTTCTGTCAGGCATGTTGTGTCCTTCCTGTTGTTTCTGTATCTTCACATTACAGCAGTTTTATTCTCTGTCGTCTCTGTTTGTGTTTGGTGCATAAACGTAGACTTCAGGAGGAGACAGGAGACACGTCCACCTCAGTTAGTTTAAAGAAAAAAACAGCTAAAACAAATGTATTAAATGGTTGTTTAGCTAAGAGTAACGGATTAAGTGGTTAGCTTGAGGAGACGTTAGCTAAAAGTATCGCCATGCCAGCTAGTAATGGATTAAGTAGTTAGCTAACAACAAAAGTTAGCTAAAAGTAATAGATTAAATGGTTAGCTAATAGCACATGTTAGCTAAAAGTAATGAAATTAGTGTTTAGCTTAAGTAAAAGTTAGGTAAAAGTAATGGATTAAATGGTTAGTTTCAGGAAAGGTTTGCTAAAGTAATAGATTAAATGGTTAGCTAATAGCACACAATACCTAAAAGTAATGAAAAAATGGTTAGCTTAAGAAAAGGCTGGCTAAAAGTAATGGATTAAATTGTTAGCTTAAGGAAAAGTTAGTTAACAGTAATAGATTAATTGGTTAGCTTAAGGAAAGGTTAGCTAAAAGTAATGGATTAAATATTTAGCAAATGGCTAACTTTAGCTAAAATTTTTGAATTTTGAATTTTTTTAAAAAGTACATATATATTCTATAGATTTTATTTTATTTTTTGAAATATAAAAGTAATTATTTGTATAAAACCCAAGAGGAATAGCTAAAATTTAGCATAACACTCACCAAAAATATATATAAAAAATAACAGTAAAATTAATTACTACTACTACCAAACATATACCATCATATATCAGTATATATGAGTACTATATATTTCAATTATGGCGTCCTTATCTTGCTTATTTTACCATTATTAGAAGATCTTTATAAACTCACAGCAGCTCTCTGGTCGTCTCCTCTCCAGGCTCCATTTTACGACAGTAGCTGCTTCCTGACGGCAGCCGGTTGTCGTAACGTCCAGCAACATGGCAGCTGCGGCGCCGAGTCCCGATGCTGAGGCTGTTTTACCGGAGAGTTCAGCGGCGGGAGGAGACGGCGGAGCACCGGCGGCTGCTGCCCGGGACAAGCCGGTGTGTCTGATCGTGCTGGGCATGGCGGGCTCCGGGAAAACCACCTTCGTCCAGGTGAGTCCGGCTCCGTTAGCAAGAGAAGCTAACGGCAGCTAGCTGCATGAGTTAGCTTCCTCAGTCGTGTGTTGGGTTTTAACCTCACACACAGCAGTCTGTTTGATCTGTGTTCTGTGTCAGTGCGGCTCTATGTAGCTGTTAAAAAGCCTTCACATGTAAAACGTGTCGTTTTTGACTGCAGGACTTGAACATACATTCAGGTGTGACTTGGTTTTTCTTAAGGCCAGTTAAAAGCAGATGTTTGGGAACACATAAAACATTCACAGAATCCTGTTAACATTTGGATAAAAATCTGGACTGAAACTGTCAAACTGCACCAGAATGAATGTTTTGAACCATTTTTATCAGGCTGGGTCTCAGTTTACTGTCTAGCTAGCAGAGGTTCCAGTTTAACGTTACATTAGATTTGATCTACAAGAGGCTGTTCCATAGAGTGAGTTCATCCAATGAGCCAGGCCTATTTAATTCAGCTTCACTTAAAAAAAAAACTTATAGTTCCATAAAGCAAATTTAACAATTACTTGAATAGTTGGTTAGTTTAAGCTCAGTTACTATGGAAACTTAGGCTGGGAAGCTAATCTGGTTTAGGGATGACTAAACATCATGCTAACTATCAGGCTAACTGACTAATTGTTGGGCTGCCTGTCGGGCTAACTGCCAGACTAAGAGGGAAACTGTCAGGCCAACAGACTAGCTGTCACGCTAACTGTTTGTCTAACTGTCAGGCTAACTGACTAACTATTACGTTAACTGTCTTAACTATCTGACTAACTGTCTAAATGTCAAACTGTCAGACTAACAGGATAACTGTCAGACGAACTGGCTAGCTGTCACGTTAACTGTCTATGACTCTCTGACTAACTCTCTGACTAACTGTCAGGCTAACTGACTAACTATCACACTAACTGTCTAACTATCTGGCTAACTGTCTAAATGTCAAACTGTCAGACCAACAGGCTAGCTGTCACGTTAACTGTCTGTAACTCTTTGACTAACTGTCAGGCCAACAAGCTAGCTGTCATGCTAACTGTTTGTCTAACTGTCAGGCTAACTGACTAACTATTACATTAGTCTGACTATCTGACTAACTATCACACTAACTGTCTAAATGTCAAACTGCCTGACTAACAGGATAACTGTCAGACCAACAGGCTAGCTGTCACGCAAACTGTCTATAACTCTCTGGCTAACTGTCAGGCCAACAGAGTAGCTGTCACGTTAACTGTCTAACTATTTGACTAACTGTCAGGCTTACTGTCACGGTAACTGTCTAACTGTCTGTCTATCTGTCAGTCTAGCCGTCAGACTAACTGTTGGGCTAACTGCCAGACTAAGAGGGAAACTGTCAGGCCAACAGACTAACTGTCACGCTAACTGTTTGTCTAACTGTCAGGCTAACAGGCAAGCTGTCACGTTAACTGTCTGTAACTCTCTGACTAACTGTCAGGCCAACAAGCTAGCTGTCATGCTAACTGTTTGTCTAATTGTCAGGCTAACTGACTAACTATTACATTAGTCTGACTATCTGACTAACTATCACACTAACTGTCTAAATGTCAAACTGCCTGACTAACAGGATAACTGTCAGACCAACAGGCTAGCTGTCACGCTAACTGTCTATAACTCTCTGGCTAACTGTCAGGCCAACAGAGTAGCTGTCATGTTAATTGTCTAACTGTCATGTTAACTGTCTAACTATTTGACTAACTGTCAGGCTCACTGTCACGGTAACTGTCTAACTGTCTGTCTATCTGTCAGTCTAGCTGTCAGACTAACTGTCAGGCTAACTGTCAGACTAACTACCTAACTGTCAGTGTAGCTGTCAGTCTAACTGTCTCACTGTCAGGCTAACCGTCGGGCTAACTGTCTCACTGTCAGGCTAACCGTCAGGCTAACTGTTTACATGCCTATGAATACACACACATACAGTTATCTCTACTACCTGAACCTGTATCAAATTATCCTGATGATGTGAACTTGAATTAACCTTTATGGAACCACTTTAGCCCCGACTGATTTGTTAGATTCATTCAAGTCTGGTTTTGGAGCTAAATCCCAGCTTGTCTTAGCTTGACTTATAAAACAGGCTCCTGGTAACGGCAGCATCCCTGACGCAGATGTCTTGTAGACGTGTTGTTCAAATCCACCAACGTCAAATAGTTAACTGACAATGAAGATCTGACATTTAAAGGCACCAATTTATCAGAAAGTCACAAAGCTGATGAACTTTAACGTGATGAACGACGTGAGGAACCACCAGGCACATTTAGTCCTTCATCTTTCAACATTCCTTTGAAACACTGAAACAAACTCTGGGTCTCTTCAGGATCAGTTTTAACTGTATAATCTGACAGTAACCTGACGTCTGGTGTGTTGTTTGTGTGTTCTCACCTCAGTGTTTGTTGTGTTTTGTGCAGCGGCTGACGGCTCACCTTCACACTCAGAAAGCTCCTCCGTACGTCATCAACCTGGACCCGGCCGTCCATGAAGTGCCCTTCCCTGCTAACATCGGTGGGGACCCGTCTATTTACTGGACACTATATAATATATATGCATACATACCTTGTCATGTACTGCACCAGTTTTTATACACTGAAATGTGTTTTTCTTATTAGTCTTCTCTTAAAACCTGATGATTCATGGCTTCTGTTGTATTCTGTGGCCCTTATGAAGCATCTGTAACATGGGTTTTAGAACAACACTTCTGTTTTAAAGTGTCCTTTAGTTTTACAGCAATCGGATGTTTGTCTGTACGTCTACGAAACACGGCAGACAGAAGCCGCTCACAATTTAACGGCGCTGGTTTCTCTAAACATAATCAAAATTGTGTTTAGAGAAACTGTTTTTTATTTTTATTAACATGGTCGACTGTGATCTTGACGTTCAAAATGCTCCGCTAGAGAACAGTCGATGTAGATAAACTCACCTGGTGTCAGGTAAATGTGGTCTCTCAGCTGTCTGAGCTGCTGTAGTAACTGATGGAGACAAGTGAGGCGTTTAGGGAACATCTGGAAACTGCGGTGTCTTCTAATGACCATGGGGCATTTGGATAACATCTGGAAACCGCGGCACCTCCTCCTGACCGTGAGGCGTTCAGGGAACATGTGGAAAGTGTGGCATCTCCTTATGACCGTGAGGCGTTTGGGGAACATGTGGAAACTGCGGCGGCGTCTCCTTATGACCGTGAGGCGTTTAGAGAACATTGGGAAACTGTGGCGTCTTCTCATAACCGTGAGGCGTTTAGGGATCATCTGGAAACTGCAGCGTCTTCTTATGACCGTGAGGTGTTTAGGGATCATCTGGAAACTGCGGCGCCTCCTTATGACCGTGAGACGTTTAGGGAACATCTCTCCTCTCTGTAGCCTTCAGTCTGTCTGTCTGTCTGTCTGCCTGCAGACATCAGGGACACCGTGAACTACAAGGAGGTGATGAAGCAGTACGGACTCGGACCCAACGGCGGCATCGTGACGTCACTCAACCTGTTCGCGACTCGCTTCGATCAGGTGACTCCATAAATCCACGTCAAGTCAGTTTTTGATTCCAAAATATCCTGACAAGTTTAAATATTGGTGTTTAGACCCCATCATGTTATTTATGTTGTGATTTTACCTGATTTAATTCACATATTGGGGATTAAAGTCCCAGAAAATGATAGAAAATACGGCTTTAATTGACTTTAATGCAAAGTCAGGCTGAGACCCTTCAGTGTTGTTCATTATGGAGCTCAACTGAAGACAGTACAGTGATATTAGTGATAGAGACTGAACATACGAACTTATTTAGAGCTGAAGCTTTGACTCTTACCCGTGCTGGATGTTCTATAAGCAGCATTGTTGTCATTTTTATGTTGTCTGGGTTGTTTTGTGTGTTTTTAGGCCACTAATTCTGTGGTAAACCATTTTTTTAACCCTTAAATGGAAACATCTGTGGTGAGAAACGACTTCACAACACACGGTTTAATTCATTCGGTCAGTTCAGTCAAGTTCTCCCAGTTTTTCCTCAAACTATTTGTCTTTAACATTGTTGGGGTCGGCTGCTCAGTGGCTCGGCGGTTAGCAGCGTCGCCTCACAGCTAGAAGATCCCTGGTTCACGTCCCGGTTAGGACGCCTGGTATCTTCCTGTGTGGAGTTTGCATGTTCTCCCTGTGCAGCGTTGGTTTTCCCAAGAGCACCTGGCTGCAGACCTCCACTGTGAGGACAGGAAATAACGGGCAAAAAAAAAAGGAAATGACATTTAAAGCGTCCAGTCCGGTAGGTGGTGGTGACGCATGTGAAGTTGGTTTGCTAACCGCTAATTAAATCAGAAGAAGAAGAAGCAGCCATTTAACGAGTGGTTGTGGCTGTTTCTCAGTATGTGGTACGACCATGATGTGACACAACATTTAGTTTTAAGATTATTTGAGGCGATGAAGTGGTTGTATAAACATCAAATCTGTAGTCAGTTTATCAGATAAATTGACTCCAGTGATGTTGGAGATGTGAGTGTCCCCGTTAGACAGCTACTACCAGGCGGTCAGCGCTCACAGCTCCCCGCTGACAGCAGCCTTAGCTCGGATAGACTTTCTGAAATCTGCCGCTGGCTCTGACGGTTCTGTAGCAGGATAGAAGTAGTTTTACGGGAATCTAACGGTCACACTTTTGTTATTTAATGTCCCCGGTCGCCGACTTTGTCATTATATTAGTAATTATTGTGTTGTCTTCATCACCTGTAGCACGTCTTTGTTCTATTCTTATGACTGTAACTGTGCATTAAAATAACATTTAAGGATTATTCTGTTAGCCGGAATAAAACTCACAATGGAGCTCATTCTCAAAATAATCACAAGTTTAATATATAAATTAAAACCATATATACTATAGACGATGGTCTAGTAGATTTTACGTTGTATTGCTAACTAATTAATGCATTAGCGAGAAAATTAATTCCACCAGAAGTGCCTACGCGATTTTATTTTGTAATGCATCCCGTGCATTTCCTGTCCTCACAGTGGAGGTCTGCAGCCAGGAGCCTCTTGGGTTTTCACCGGGTTCCTCCCACAGTCCAAAGACACGCTGAGGTTAACTGATGATTCTAAATTGTCCAGACTGAGCTCAGTCGTCTGTCTCTATGTGTGGCTCTGCGACAGTCGGCTGAGATAGACTCCAGCGACCCCACAGACCCTATAGATAACTGATGGATGATTATTGGGGTCAAAGATATAAAAAACAAAGTGTCTGAGATGTTTGATCTCCAGTCTGACCTGATGGGGGCGCTGTTGTGCTTCAGTTTTAATGCCAGAACCCGACTCTGTGTTACAGTAAATGATGAACCAGATGTCCAGATCAGAGATGATTCCTGTTCTCTGACTGTGTGTTGGTTTTGTTCAGGTGATGCAGTTCATCGAGAAGAAGCAGCAGAATCACCGGTTAGTATCCAGATAAGAAGAACCCAGTCTGTTCATCTGGTCCGTCGTCCCTTCTGGCTGTAGGGACGACTTATTCCTGTTAAACTTCAACGTTTAAACTAACAGAACTCTGCCTGAACGTCACGCTGAGCTGCATAAATCCGATCATCAGGATCAGAATGAAGCTTAAAGTAGCGATCAGCTGATTTCAGAGCGTCTCCTAGAGGCTGAATGTGACGCGACACGTTTAATGTTTTACAAATCGTTCAGCCTTATAGTGTTATATAAATATATACGTTATAAAATAAATACAGAAGTCATGTAGATAAATGCAGTAATAAATAGACCAAACAAATGAAATCAGTCTTTATTTATCTAACCTCAGGCTACCATTAGATTCAATAATAAAGAAGTTTAAAAATAAAATATTCATACACTGTGAAATAAATGCATTCAGAACTAAATGAAGCCAAAAAAAATCTGAATTATTTCCAAATAGATCTTTTATTTCATATCATTTAATTTAATTTAACCTTGGTTATTAATTAACGGGATGCTGTTTGATTCAATAATAAAGATGTTATTAAAAACACACTGTGAATAAAATGCTGAGATGAATAAATGAGACGATAAATATGTAAAACATGCAATAATTATATGATACTTAATTTTTTTTAAAGTGAAACTGAAGAAAACAACAATATTTATGTTTTTCAGGGGACTTATCTCCTCATGCTGCAGTTATTTTACAGCCCTATGAAAAAATACACCCATTAGTCCTTTAAGGAAAGTATTTTTTAAATTTAAAATAATAAATACATAATTATTGCATTTATTTAACATGTTCAACACCTTGTTTTTTTATTTAGTAACGTTCATTCGTGTGTTAATTAAAGGTCGTTCCGTCCCGTATTGCTGAAGCTAACTCTCCAATCGGCTGAACGTTCTCGGTGAAGAAGAGTCGCAGACGTTCACTGAGGTCTTGTTATTTTATGTGAAACTGAAAACAACCCAAACAGAAAAACAGAATGTCACTGAGAGCCAACGGTATTGAACCAGACGCCTAAAGTACCGAAAATACAGGCATGTTAGCCCAGTAGCCTAATGCTAATGACGTTAGCTTAGCCGCGTGTATGAAATATGCACTACAGACAGGAAGTGTACGACAGGAAAGTGGGTATATATGATCAGCTTAGTATGTCACAGATGGTAAATAGTTTGCACTTATATAGCGCTTAATCCTGCCTCAGTGGTTCCAAAGCGCTTTACAGTGTGTTTCTCATTCACCCAGTGGTGACAGAGCTGCCATGCAAGGCGCTAATCTGCCATTGGGACCAACTTCAGGTTCAGTGTCTTTCCTTCGGCATGCGGCGGGGATCGAACCACCAACCTTGCGATCACTGGTCAACCCGCTCTACCACCTGAACCACAGGAAGCTAACAGTCGTTAATAACGGACATCACACACTTCAGTTCAAACAAGAAATAAACAGGAAATAACCCAGGGTCCGTGTACATCGCGGCCATTCGTTTTCTTATTTTGAGATTTCAAAATAAAAGCGAAAAATAAACCGTTTCCTGTTTTTTTCAGTGATAATACAAAATGAAAAACGTAAAACGGGCCCTAATTCATTATCCATTATCTGTTATCCGATTTAATTAGATGTGTTTGTAAATGGAAATTCAAATTAAAATACACCCATGGAAAACTTATTTCTCTACTTCCTGTTGGTTTTGGCTCCGTGACCCGTCTGACTTCTGATGAGGAAGGATCTGGTATCTAAAGCTCCAGTGTTAGCTCACTGTTAGCAGACCTTGCTGTGTGCCGTGGCCTGATGAAGACCCACTGTGGGGTCCAAACGTTGCTTGGCTCACATTGTTCACTATTTCACAGTGGACTTTTCACCAGCGTGGGGTTTATTTGTCCCTTCGGAGGGACCTTGTGGTGCCGCTAGCTCTGCTAAATGCCGCTAGCACTAAAGCGCTACTTTGCTTTCTGGCGAAGCTAAAGTAACAGAAAACCTCCAAACTTCCCCAAAAACGTCCCGAAAAGCAGCCGAACGCTAGCGATTTAGCGCTAGCGGCAGAGCTAGCGGCACCACAAGGTCCCTCCAAAGGGACAAATAAACCCCACGCTGGTGAAAAGTCCACTGTGAAATAGTGAACAATGTGAGCCAAGCAACGTTTGGACCCCACAGTGGGTCTTCATCAGGCCACGGCACACAGCAAGGTCTGCTAACAGTGAGCTAACACTGGAGCTTTAGATACCAGATCCTTCCTCATCACAAGTCAGACGGGTCACGGAGCCAAAACCAACAGGAAGTAGAGAAATAAGTTTTCCATGGGTGTATTTTAATTTTAATTTCCATTTACAAACACATCTAATTAAATCAGATAACAGATAATGGATGATGAATTAGGGCCTGTTTTCAGTTTTTCATTTTGTACTATCACTGAAAAAAACGGGAAACGGTTTATTTTTGGTTTTTATTTTGAAATCTCAAAATAAGAAAACGAATGGCCGCGATGTACACGGACCAACCCTGCTAACCGGGATACCTGCCTGCGCTGAGCACACCTCCACTGATCGCAAGGTTGGCGGTTCGATCCCCGACCCCTCTGCATGCCCAGGTGTCCTCTGAACCCCAGGTTGCTCCCAACGGTAGATTAGCGCCGTGCATGGCAGCTCTGCCGCTATTGGGTGAATGGAAACACACTGTAAAGCACTTTGGAACCACTGAGGTAGGATAAAGCGCTATATAAGTACAGACCATTTACCACACCTGGCCGCAAGGTGGTGCTGTGGCAAAGAACAATAACTCAAACACACTGAATTACACTGGAGGGAAACACATGCTAAGAATAACATGCTAACGGAGCTCTCAGCGTGTTCGTTGGGTGTCCTGTGTCCGTTTGGTCTCACCTGAGCTTCTCTGCAGGTACGTTCTGATCGACACTCCGGGTCAGATCGAGGTCTTCACCTGGTCGGCGTCTGGAACCATCATCACCGAGGCTCTGGTGGGTGGAGACGCCGCCCGGCTGAGAGTTAACGTCATACATACGTCATGTGTGTGTCATATGTGTGAAGTCGGTGTGTGTTTGTGTCGCAGGCGTCGTCCTTCCCGTGTGTCGTGATCTACGTCATGGACACGTCTCGCAGCGTCAGTCCCGTGACCTTCATGTCCAACATGCTCTACGCCTGCAGGTGAGTTACCGTGTCATTGACAACACGTGAGCTCTGTGAACACGGACGAAGGAGACTCCATGTGTTGACGTCGCCTCTCTTTTCTGTTTCTGTATATTTTAGGAGGATTTTTTGTTGTTGTTGATTTAGCTGTTAGTTCTGTGTTTGCACGTGTTATTTACGTGTTCCTGCATCTGTTTTTGGAGTTTGGAAGCAAAAAGTTTAACTACAGGTCATTATTCTGGTTGATTTTGCCTCTTTTTTTGCTTTTTTTTTCCATATAATGGAGGGATTTTTCTTTTTTTGTCTTGATTTAGCCTCTTCGAGGTGAAGGCCCGTCTTATTTTGATGGATTTTCAGTTCAACTCACTTTTATTTATAAAGCGCATATTTACAACATAAGTCGTCACAAAGCGCTAAACATTGTAAGGAAACATAAAACCCAACAATCCAAGGTTGCTTCTGGATTCCCTCTGAGCATCAGTCAGTGACGGTGGGAAGGAACCAAAAACCCCCCATGATAGGGAAAAAACCTCCGACAGAACCAGGCTCAGGGAGGGAGGACATCTGCCTCGACCGGTTGGGTTGGGAGTGGGGAGGAGGAGGGAGGGAGGGATAGTAGGAGAGGTTGGGGTGGGGATGGGAGGTGGTGAGGCCAGCGGCTGCAGATCAGGGACGTTGAGCTCCAGATCCAGAGAACAAGCAGGACCCAGAACCTCGGGGGGGGAACAGGTTAGTGATATGTAATGGTGATATATGACAGTACAGAGAGGAGAGGAGAGGAGCCCAGTGCATCATGGGAGTCCCCCAGCAGTCTAAACCTATGGCAGCTTAACTGAGGGACAGATCAGGTGGTCCTGAGCAGCTCTAACTATAAGATTTGTCAAATAGGAAAGTTTAAAGCTTAATCTTAAAGAAGAGAGGGGGTCTGCCCCCCGAACCCAAACTAGGAGCTGATTCCACAAGAGAGGAGCTGATAACTGAAGGCTTTTCTGGACACTCTGGAACCACAAGTAAACCTGCAGTCTGAGAGAGAAGGGCTCTGTTAGGATGATGAGGTCCAATAAGGTCTCTAAGATAAGATGGAGCTGCACGGTGGCTCGGTGGTTGGCAGCGTCGCCTCACAGCTTTTGCATGTTTTCCCCTCAGTCCAAAGACATGCTGAGGTTAACTGATGATTCTAAATTGTCTGTAGGTGTGAATGAGAGTGTGCTTGTCTGTCTCTATATGTAGCCCTGTGATAGGCTGGTTACCTGTCCAGGTGTCTCCTGCCTTCACCCTGAGTTGACTGGGATAGACTCCATCCCCCCGCGACCCTACAGAGGATTAAGCGGTGTATCGATGATGGATGGTCTTTAAGATGAGATGAAGCTGCTCATTAACAGTTTTATAGGTGTAGTTTTGTGGCTTGTTGTTGTTTGTTTGTTTTTTTGGTGTTTACATGTTTTTTTTGTGATTTTGTTTCTTTTTGTGGTGAATTTGCAGCTTTTTTTTTTTTTTTAGACCACAGATCTGAGTCTTTCCCTACTTTCTACTGGTATAATAGGACCAGACTGGGACCAGACTGGGACCTGACTGGGATCAGACTGGGACCAGACTGGGACCAGACTGGGACCAGACCAGCTGCCCATGTTTATGATTTCTGAAAATACAACTGTACAGTTCTTTTACAGTGGAACCTCGTATTACGAGTGTCCCAGTTAACGAGTGATGTGTCCTACGAGTCGAGGCTCAAGTGAACTGTGGTCTTGTTTTATCAGTGGAAATCCACATTAGGAGGTTCCTACAGCACCGCCAGGCTCCACACGCTGCTGTGTTGTGTAGTTATAATAAGCCGTCACCAGAGGGCGCTGCTGAGCATAATAAGGTGATGTACAGGTGTTTTCAGTAAATGTGGAGAAGAAGAAAATAAAGCAATGAAGGGAAGCACAGGTGATTGTTTTGTTTTTCTAAACTGGAAATAGATGAAGCGAAGTGACGGAGGGAGGTTCTCCTTCCAAACAGTCCTCTTCCTCCTCCTCGCTCCATCGTCTTCCTCACCACAAAAACCAGTTTGCATCATTTCTTTTGCATCTCTTTGACTGTGTTATGTTTTAATAACTGTCACTAGTCTTGTAACGACACCTTTTCTGTTTTAAAACGCATAAAAATGATTTTTGGGTGGTTTCTGGAACAGATTAATTATATTTCAGTTCAATTCAATGGAGGAAAATTCATTTGTAAACGATCTCAGTCACAGAATGAATTAGTCTGGTAGTGTGAGGATCCACTGTAGGTCCTTTTTGTGGTTTTATCAGGAGATTTTGTGTCTGTTTTGATGTTTGGACGTATTATTCTGACATTTTGATTTGTTTTGTACTGATTTAGAATTTCTGTTGGGATTTTCTGTCTTTGTTTTGGTGTTTAGAAACATAAAGGTTACAGCACAGACTGGACTTAAAGACAGATTAATGCTCTATTAAAGTAAAGGCACACATGAGGTTCCTCCAGCAGCGTTTTATTGAGTTTTTTTACTACTGACTTCCTGACTGCTGATCATACATGTTACCTGACGACAGCAGTGGCTTCAGTTTTCCAGCAGGGGGCGCTAACTGCCTGCATACAGCCTGAATAGACCAGACCAGCATGGAAGGGTTTCTGTCTGTTCATCAAACGTCAGCATGATCATGATCAGCTGATCAGATATTATTGATCTCGTTTAATAGGTTCTGTTCTTGTCTTCCAGTATCCTCTACAAGACCAAGCTGCCGTTCATCGTGGTCATGAACAAGGTGAGGAACATCTACTGCTGCTGGTTCACCTGCTAATGTTGTTGCTGCTGTGTCACCTGTTGTTTTTGTATCACCTGTTGTTGTTGTTGTTGTTTTACCTTTTGATGTTTCACTTGTTGCTGCTTCACCTGTTGTTTTTGTTTCACCTGTTGTTGTTGTTTCACCTGTTGTTTTTGTTTCACCTGTTGTTGTTTCACCTGTTGTTGTTGAGTCACCTGGTGTTGTTGTTGCTGCTTCACCTGTTGTTGTTGTTTCACCTGTTGTTTTTGTGTCACCTGTTGTTGTTTCACCTGTTGTTGTTGTGTCACCTGTTGTTGTTGTTTCACCTGTTGTTTTTGTTTCACCTGTTGTTTTTGTGTCACCTGTTGTTGTTATTGTTGTTTCACCTGTTGTTTTTGTTTCACCTGTTGTTGTTTCACCTGTTGTTTTTGTGTCACCTGTTGTTGTTGTTTCACCTGTTGTTTTTGTTTCACCTGTTGTTTTTGTGTCACCTGTTGTTGTTATTGTTGTTTTACCTGTTGTTTTTGTTTCACCTGTTGTTGTTGTTTCACCTGTTGTTTTTGTTTCACCTGTTGTTTTTGTGTCACCTGTTGTTGTTGTTGTTGTTGTTGTTTCACCTGTTGTTTTTGTTTCACCTGTTGTTGTTTCACCTGTTGTTTTTGTGTCACCTGTTGTTGTTTCACCTGTTGTTGTTGTTTCACCTGTTGTTTTTGTTTCACCTGTTGTTTTTGTGTCACCTGTTGTTGTTTCACCTGTTGTTGTTGTTTCACCTGTTGTTTTTGTGTCACCTGTTGTTTTTGTGTCACCTGTTGTTGTTATTGTTGTTTTACCTTTTGTTGTTGTTGTTTCACCTGTTGTTGTTTCACCTGTTGTTGTTGTTGACGTTCTTCTCTCTGCCGTTCCAGACCGATATAATCGATCACAGCTTCGCCGTCGAGTGGATGCAGGACTTTGAGGTTTTCCAGGACGCTCTGAACCAGGAGACCTCGTATGTGAGCAACCTGACCCGGTCCATGAGCCTGGTTCTGGACGAGTTCTACACCAACCTGAGGGTCAGAAGTTCTCCTCAGCTGCAGCAGCAAATCCCTAGAACCAGGCGTTTAAGTGTAACCTGTGCTCAGACAGAATAACGTGTGTTTGGAAAAGTTTAGTGTAGCTACATGCTAGTTAGCTTTAGCTTGAGCCTCCACCTGAGCAAAGCCTACAGAGTCTTTGATAATGATCAGATGCTCCGTCCGCTGCTGCTGATTGGTCCAAACGCTCTGTCCGTCTGCAGGTGGTGGGCGTGTCCGCGGTGACAGGAAGTGGACTGGACCAGCTGTTCGCTCAGGTGGAGGACGCCGCCGAGGAGTACGAGAGGTGAGCGAAGGCTTCAGGTGGAAACATGGAGCTGGTTGGTTTAATGACATCAGCAGACTTTTATTTCTGTTTTCTCTCACATTTGCTTTTTTATTCAAACCTCTGAGTGAAGTGATGGATGTGAAGGACAATGTTAAACTGTTCAGCTTGAGGACTGTGATAAACACGACTGTAGACATGAGGTTTGATGAGAGGACCTGTTGTCATGGAGACGTGAGTTGTTGATCACCTGATCTCTGCCTCCTCAGAGAATACAGACCAGAATATGAAAGACTGCGACGACAGCTGGTGAGTCTCTGTTTCTTCTTCTGTTTCTTCTCGTCTTGTTTCTTCTTCACGTGTCTCCATGCTGGGTTTGGTTCAGACGGAGGCTCAGAGCAGGAAGCAGCAGCAGCAGTTGGAGCGACTGAGGAAGGACCTGGGAGCCGTGGACATGACGACCGCGCCGTCCGCCGGTAAAACAGAACGGGATTCAGAGTTTGTCATTCAGGCTTTTATTGTTGCAACCGGCTGATCGACTTCCTGTCCACAGAGGAAGCTGACATCGCCGGGCCCAGTGACCTCATCATGACACGTGGTAACCCTGACGACGGCGAGGAGGAGGAGGAGGACAGCGACACGGACGACATCGATCACACCGGTGAGAAAAGGAGCAATTTTATACAGTGTAAAAAAAACTACAAAATACAGGCTGTTAAAACGACAAAAGACAGGCTGTAAAAACTACAAAACAAAGACTGTAAAACTACAAAACGAAGACTGTAAAAACTACAAAACACAGACTGTAAAAACGACAAAATACAGGCTGTAAAAACTACAAAACAAAGACTGTAAAACTACAAAACGAAGACTGTAAAAACTACAAAACACAGACTGTAAAAACTACAAAACACAGACTGTAAAAACTACAAAATACAGACTGTAAAAACGACAAAATACAGGCTGTAAAAACTACAAAACAAAGACTGTAAAACTACAAAACGAAGACTGTAAAAACTACAAAACATAGACTGTAAAAACTACAAAATACAGGCTGTAAAAACTACAAAACAAAGACTGTAAAAACTACAAAATGCAGGCTTTAAAAAATACAAAACAGACTGTAAAAACTACAAAACAAAGACTGTAAAACTACAAAACAAAGACTGTAAAAACTACAAAATACAGGCTGTAAAAAATACAAAACAAAGACTGTAAAAACTACAAAATACAGGCTGTAAAAAATACAAAACAGACTGTAAAAACTACAAAACAAAGACTGTAAAACTACAAAACACAGACTGTAAAAACTACTCAAGACAGTAGTAAAAGTCGAGTCGTCGCTTTGTGGAAACTAAAATGTGAACGTTTGATTTTCAGTCACGGAGGAAAGCAAAGAGAGCGACGCCTTTGGAAACTTCCTGAAGGAGCGGAAGGAAGTGGTTCAGGTCCGAAACAGGAAGTGTGCGATGCCCCCTGACCCCTGACCCCTGACCCCCGACCCCCCGGCAGTGACTGTAGCTCCCCTCTGTGGGTCCAGACTATTACCTGGATCAGGTCCTTCCATCGCCGACGTGTTGAAGTACGACGGAGGAAACTAAACCTGAACTCTGACCTGAACTTCCTGTCTGATCAGGTGACCTGCTGTGACCTCACTCACTCCGAGAAGCCGATTGGCTGCTCTGCCCCTCAGAGACAAATCTATATTTTTATATTTCATGTCGACTTTTGTTTGTGAAGCACTGAAAGGATTTAATAAACCCTCAGATGGTTTCACTCCTCTCCTCTCGTGTTGGTTATTGATGACTGATCACTTTATTAGGAACACCTGAGCAGCTCTGCACCAGCTGCTGCTTCCACTGACCTCCTACAGCTGTGACGGTGTTTCTGATCCAACCCTGAGCTCCGTTTTCTCCTGGTTCATCTTCTTCTCATTATAACAGATGCTGTTCTTGTCCTTGTAGCTTCAGTCGTAGTGTTTAGACCTGCCTGAGTTCACCAAAGACCTTCCACCTCTTGTTGTCCTGAAGCTAATCCAGACGCTGTGGTTGAAGCTACAGGATGACGGTGACCAGAGGGACGTGGATCTGATCTGTTTGCTCTTTCACAGCTTGTTTTTGTTGTTTTCTGCTCGTCTTGCTCGTGTGTTCGTCTCCTTTCTGTCGTTCTGTGTCTGATTTTTGGCTTTTTGGCGCTTCGTGTCTCGTTTGTTCTGTTTTTTGTGGTTCCGTCTCAGTTCTTCCTGCTCTGTGTCTAAACTCAGCCTCTTCGGGTCGTCTTGATGGTTTCATGTGTCTCTGGGACATGAAGCTTTTAGAAACATCCCAAAATACTGACGCTCAAAGTAAAATGAGAAAATGACCAAAGAACAGAGTCGGTCTTTAGATTGTTCATCTGTCTGTGGGGATTTGGCATCATTTTGTGGTTATTTAGCATCTTTATTTCTCTCTTTAGTCATTTTGGATCTTTTTGTGCTGATTTTGTGGCATTTTGTCTTCATTTCATCTCTTTCTGTAGTGATTTTCCATCTTTTCTGTGGTGATTTTGTGTGTTTTTCTTGTGTTTTTGCATCTTTATGCAGTAATTCTGTCTCTTTTTGTAGTAATTCTACATCTTTTTGTCGTGATTTCACATGTTTGTGTGGTGGTTTTGTGTCTCTCTATTGATTTAGCATCTTTTCTGTGATGGTTCGGATCTTTTTTGTGGTGTTTTTTTGTGTTTTTGCATCTTTATGCAGTGATTTATCTCTCTCTTTAGTCATTTTGCATCTTTCTGTAGCAATTCTGCATATTTTTAGGATGATTTTGTGCCGTTTTGTCTTCATTTCATCTCTTTTTGTAGTGATTTTGCATCTTTTCTGTGGTGATTTTGTGTGTTTTTCTTGTGTTTTTGCATCTTTATGCAGTAATTTTGTCTCTTTGTAGTAATTCTACATCCTTTCGTCGTCATTTCACATGTTTGTGTGGTGATTTTTTTGTCTCTCTATTGATTTAACATCTTTTCTGTGATGGTTCAGGTCTTTTTGTTGTGTTTTTGCATCTTTATGCTGTGATTTATCTCTGTCTTTAGTCATTTAGCATCTTTTCTGACGTTTGCATCGTTTTCTGGTAATTATGCGTCTTTTTGTGCTGATTTTGTGACTTTTGTCTTCATTTCATCTCTTTTTTTAGTGATTTATCTCTTTTTGTAACCATTCTACAGCTTTGTGTGGTGGTTTTGTGTCCCTCTAGTGATTTAGCATCTTTTTTGTGGAGACCTGGATCTTTTTGTGCTGATTTTGCATCTTTCTGGTGCAATTCTGCATCTTTTTATGGTGACTTTGTGGTGTTTTGTGCTCATTTCATCGCTTTTTATAGTGATTTTGCATCTTTTCTGTGATGGTTCAGATCTTTTTGTGGCGATTTCAATCTTTTTCTGGTAATTTTGCATCTTTTTTTGTGTGATTTTATTGTATTTTTGCATCTTTATGCAGTGATTTATCTCCTGCCACAGTAATTCTGCATCCTTTCGTCGTCATTTCACATCTTTGTGTGGTGATTTTATGTCCCTTTATTGATTTAGCATCTTTTCTGTGATGGTTCGGATCTTTTTGTGACGTTTTGTCTTGATTTCAACTCTTTTTCTAGTGATTTATCTCTTTCTGTGGTTATTCTACATTTTTTGTGGTGATTTTGTGTCTCTTGTGGTTTTTTTCTTGTGTTTTTGCATCTTTATGCAGTGATTTCTCTCTTTCTTTAGTCATTTTGCATCTTTCTGTAGCAATTCTGCAACTTTTTATGGTGATTTTGTGGCGTTTTGTCTTAATTTCATCTCTTTTTGTTTGATTTTGCATCTTTTTTGTGATGGTTTGAATCTTTTTCTGGTAATTTTTCATCTTTTTTGTGGTAATTTTGGGTGTTTTTCTTATGTTTTTGCATCTTTATGCAGTTATTCTTCATCCTTTTGTCGTCAGTTTACATCTTTGTGTGGTGATTTTGCGTCTCTCTATTGATTTTGCATCTTTTCTGTGACGATTTGGATCTTTTTCTGGTAATTCTGCATCTTTTTGTGGTGATTTTGTGACTTTTTGTCATAATTTCATCTTTTTTTGTAGTGATTTTGCATCTTTTCTGTGATGGTTCAGATCTTTTTGTGGTGATTTGGATCTTTTTCTGGTAATTTTGCATCTTTTTTTGTGTGGTTTTATTGTATTTTTTCATCTTTATGCAGTAATTCTGCATCCTTTCATCGTCGTTGTACATCTTTGTGTGTTGATTTTATGTCCCTCTATTGATTTTGCATCTTTTTTGTGGTAATTTTGTGTGTTTTTCTTGTGTTTTTGCAGCTTTATGCAGTGATTCTGCATCTTTTTGTCGTCATTTCACATCTTTGTGTGGTGATTTTGTGTCTCTATTGATTTTGCATCTTTTCTGTGACGATTTGGATCTTTTCCTGGTAATTCTGCATCTTTTTGTGGTGATTTTGTGACTTTTTGTCGTAATTTCATCTGTTTTTGTAGTGATTTTGCATCTTTTCTGTGATGGTTCGGATTTTTTTTGTGGTGATTTTGCATCTTTCGTTGTGTTTTTATTGTGTTTTTGCATCTTTTTGCAGTGATTTATCTCTTTCTTTAGTCATTTTGCATCTTTTCTGTGATGGTTCGGATCTTTTCCTGCTGATCTGGGTCCAGGTTCTAGCAGAACTCCAGTGTGTTGTTCCTCCTACATGTCATGAGTCTATCTGCTGGACTGATGAGGTTCTGATCCATGTGGACCCCCCTCTATGGACTTCAAGGAGACCTTCACAGTCTGAAGGTAGAACTAGATAAAGGAGGTTCAGGCTGATGGTTTTTGAAGGTCTGACCTGCTTGTATCTGTGGTTTGTTGGTTATGGGGTCACAGTGGGTGCTGATGTGTTCCTGATGGTAATAATAGGAGCTGGTCCACCTCCACTAACATGTAGGAGCTCTGTCAAGTCTCCGTCCTGTCAGAGCTGCTGCTGATCGGTAAACACAGCTCACTGAGGCCCAGCGGTTCTGTTTGGACGGCTGGGCATCGATCTGTCAGCGGCTGATTGTCTCCAGCAGCTTCATTCATGCCTCTTCTCTTCTCTCTGAATGGATTCCGCCTGCCGACCATCTGCCGACACGCCGCTCGGTTCTGCCGCCTCCACATCTCCGGCAGCAGCGTGGTCGGGCTGAACATGACTCATCTCCGCTTTGTGAAGGACGAGAACAACAAACCGTGAGGAAGCGGCTTCATCCAGAGAGTGGAGGCCTCGCTCTGTTATTTCATCTCCTCTGAGGATTCAAACCGCAGCAGGACAACGAACCCGAACCTCCTCCTCAGTCTCTGAACCCACTCAGCCTCCAGAACCCCAACGTGTTTATAATAAGAGACTCAGTCGTTCTCGTGGTTTCAATCGTAGCATCTGGACTAGTTTGAGTTCATCGAAGACGTTTCACCTCTCGTCTTGGTCGATCTGTGCAGAACAAAAACTGTTAAAACATGGAGGTTGTGATATTTAGACCAGTGGTTCTCAACTGGTCCAGCCTCAGGATCCACTATGTCTCTATTAATTTGAAGTTTGCTGTTCCTGTTAACAGATTAAGTTTATTTGTGTGTAGCTTCAATACATTTTGATACAACTTGGGGAAATTTTGGCTTATTTTTTGCTCATTTTTGTATATTTGGTAGCTTTTTGCCAAGTTTTTGGGCATATTTTGGTCCATTTTTACAGATTCTGAGCACATTTTGGTTCATTTTTGTCACATTTTAGCATAAATTTCTCCAATAAGCTGGCAGAGACAGATCTAGAGGTTAATAGTGGGCAACTACTGGTGTCACCACCACTAAATATCCTGCTATTTAAAGCAAACTGTGTCATAAGCGACATGTACTTTAAAATTAAAGACTTTATACCACTACTTTTTGCTTCTGCGACCCTCTAAAAATGGCTTCGCGACCCACTTTTTGGGTCCCGACCCACCAGTTGAGAGAATCCTCCTGTTGATATGTTGTAAAAGTGGCCTCTGGGTGTCATAAAGGGAAAACAAATTCTGTGGCGAGATGCTTTGGATGTTAAGTAACGCAGCGTTTTCAGTCCATCAGTGGTTTAGTGGCAACACAAATCCCTCAGCTGACATTAATCTAAGGCTCCGTCCACATGAAGTCAAGATGCTTATAGTTTCTAAAACGTTCTCCATAAAGACGGAGCTGTTTCAGTAAACGTGTCCGTCCACATGAATTCACTTGATACGCCTGAAAACGATGTAAAACACATGCCAGGCCTGTTGGTGGCGCTATGACGCCGTAACAGAAACAAGCAGAAACTGGCGGTGGGACTTTAGGCATGAAGAAATCTGTATAGGATGTAAACATAGAACATGGCGGCGGCAAATAGGAGTGGATGAGCTGGTAGGACTCTAGTCTGGACGGACGATGAGGTGGAACTATCAGCAGGACATACGCAGCTCTATACGGAGACATTGTTGTCGTCGTTCTCTGAGTTTGGAGCATCTATGGAGAGGTGGAGCTATGAGGCAAGAGGACAGGAAGTAACAACGGTGACACGTAAACGGCGTTTTCAGATCTTTGCACTCTGGGACCTAGGTTCAGAAAGGATCGTTTTCAGACCCCCAAAACGCCGCTTGGTGTGGACGATACACGGGTTGATGGACTATTTAGGCCTGAGCTCGTCTTCCTGTAGACGGAGCCTCAGTCAACAGTCTCTGGTTTGTTCCTCTGATGTCTCTGTTTCATATAAACTCTGTTCAGGCTGTCTTCAATACATGAACTCTGGTTGGAGGTCATTAACCTCCACAGAAGTCTTTGTCATGGTGCCCCTTGCCAGCTAAACTCCCACAATGCTCTCTGCTTGCCTGTAGTCTGAGGCCTTGTCCACAAGTAGCAGATATTTTCTACCATTTTTCCTGTGATCCACATGAAAACGCAGATTTACAGCATTAAAATTGAAGAAGTGTGAATTCTCTGTCTGCATGTGGACGTCAATAACCGGAGTTCTGTTTCCAAACGTCACTGCCTGCGACTAAACATGTTTTTACGTCACATATGTACCCGTGCCTACATTCAGAAACAGTCTGGACGCCCTCACAGGGTTTCTGGTGCTGTTTTTTTCTACAGGCGCTTTTTTCTTGCTTCACATTCAACAACACAGGCGAAGGACGACGTTCAGGACGGTTGTTTCCCATCACTTTTCCATTCCACTCTGATTGGACAGGATTTGGGGAACTACTGCCCCCTAGAGGTCTGGTATGATTATGAATGTGCTTAAAAACACACTGATGCGGTGTGGATGAGTTCTTTCTAAAAACAAGGTGGTGTTTATGTAAGTTTTCTTCTAGACGGAGGCAGGATGTTCAGTTTTACAACAACCCGGCTACGTGTGGACCAGGTCTTAGTGTCGCCCCCTCTACCGCTATCCTGGTCCACTCTCTGCTCACCTGGACTATCAGAGCTCACTTCTCTCTGGTCCCCCCTAAAGTCCCTTCACAAACTCCAAGTGGTCCAGAACTCTGCAGCCAAGACCACCACCTATCCTCCACATCACCACCATCTTCATCGTCTTCTAAACCATCCTCCTGACCTTCCATAACCTCACTGACCTCCTTGGATCATCTTCCTCCCTCAGCCTCACCTGTCCTCATGACCACCACGGGGTCCGGAGCCTCCAGCCGCTCTGCCCCCCACCTCTGGAACTCCTCCACCTGACATTTGATGTTATGATTTCAACTTTGCTGTTCCTACTTCTAAGGTGTCCCTGGGTTTTGTGACAGGCGCCTATAAATAAAATATAATATGCGATCACAGCAATTAACGCTAATCCAACCAATCTCCATGAATTCTGCACCTCCTTGCAATTTCGTCCAATCACCGCGACTTTTACGCAACTTCGTCCCGCCTCCCGTGAGTTCCACCAATCACAGCAGTCCCCAGTAATGCACGTACGTCACTGGATTCACTTCCTTGTTTATGGTTTGAAGATACAGATGCAACAAAAACTACTGCAGAACAATTCCCTGATGTTCTTCACCAAAGCGGAGCTAAACTGTTTTCACCCCGTGGAATATTGAGGTGGAACACAAACCAAAACCATCCACTGACAAACACTTTTCTACCGTAAACATATCAGGAGAATGGGTGAAACCAGCGGACCACAGACCAGACAAACCACCGTGATGAAGCTGTTGCATCCAGATCTGTGGCAGCACTGAAACAATGAAGGTCAGTTAGATTCATTAATGTGAAATTAACTTTTTAAACTGTTAACATTTTTTAATGAATTATACAAAACAAAGAAAAAATGCAACTTTTAAGCAATTTTTTACCGTCTCCTGCAACAAATACACTTAAAACATCGCAATTTTTTAGAAAAGCTGCCGTGAATTCAGACATTTTAGGAGCAACAATCTGGAAAAACACCCAAGAAATCCTGGATTATTATTATTTCATGTTGTTCTTCCTCCTGTTGTTTCTGGAATTGATTGAAGTTTTTCCTTTGAGTCTTTCTCTTGTTATTTTTCCAGTGTTTATTCCATTTCCAGGCGTTTCAGATCCACCCGTCGGCCAGCAGGTGGCGCTCTGCAGGCCTGTGCTGCTGGAGGCGTTCGCTCCAAACAGACGGAGGCGATCTGATGATTCAGCCGATGCTCAGCCCACCGAGGCTGCTCTCTCTCTCTCTCTGAGTGGATCCATCCTCCTCCTCACCAACAGTCACGACGCCTCGAGTCCAACACGACTTCAGCCGAGAGTCCAACTGTTCATTCATACTGGAGCCGGACCGGTTCCAACTGGACCAGCACCAGTCTCCCAGTTAGTTCATCTGGACGTCTGAGGGAAGGAAGATACTAGAGGCCCTGATGACGCAGAGAAACCTGGTTCTGGTGAAACATCCAGACAGGATTAAAGTCGTCAAACCAAAATAGAATCAAACACTAGAACAGGACAAACAGGAGAGCAGCTGGTCAGAACCACTGAAATGAATCCCTCAGTGGGGAAACCTGCATGGTTGATGCAAACGTTTAAGGAATAGCAGAAGAAAATCAAGCAGAATTAAAGCTGCAAGCAGCGTTGAACGGGCCCTCGCACACCCACGCGTGTCGGGACGTGGCGCACGTCCAGGTGTGGCGCATGTCGGGATGTGGCAGAAATTTGAAGGTGGTCACACTTAGCTGACCAATTTCAAGGATTGTAGCACAAACTTTCTCGGCCACCATGTACATCAGGGGTGTCATAGTCATTTTCATGCCGGGCCACATCACCATCATGGTTATCCTCAAAGGGCCTGTTGTAATTGTAAGACTTCATAAATGCAAGAAAATATATCCACAGCATTCATGAAACAATAAAGCTGGAGCAGATTGGACACTTTATGTGTGAGTTACAACATCTTCCTAAGGCTTTTTTTGGTTTGTGTGAGGTTCAGATGCCACTTTATTGTTATTGTACATGTAACATGTACACGTCTTTTTACAGCTCAGCCAAATAACCATGTACATTTAAATAAAAACCTGAATCTGTGAATCATTGTAATAGGTCAGTGTTGGATGCAAGATTTATATTTATAAATGGCAGTGACATGCCACAAGTACCTTGGACATATTTAAACTAAATGCATGAATATACTAAGGTGTGTATTATTTCAAGAACTTAGTACTGAATGCATAATAACAGGGAAGTTGTTTTTATACATGGCAAAAGGCCCAGTTTAATGTTAAACAATATTATATTCAATTCAATTCAATTCAGTTGTATTTATATAGCGCATATTCACAACACAGGTCGTCACAAAGCGCTTAACATTGTAAGAAAGAACAGGAAACAGAAAAACCCAACAATCCAAGGTTGCTTTTGGATTCCCTATGAGCAAGCAGTCAGCGACGGTGGGAAGGAACCAAAAACCCCCCCATGGTAGGGAAGGGGGGAAAAAAAACCTCCGACAGAGGTGTATTGTAGGAGATCCCTGCTCCATCTATCCATCAGTTTGGGGGTTGTTGGCCTGAAACTATTGAAGTCTGCTGGCATAATCAGTAGCAATAGTAACAATAGACAGTGGTGTATAATATATTTATGGATAACGTACAATATTTGTAGTGGTGAAAATTATGCTTAATAAAAGGGGAACAATTACACAGGATATACTGCAGTGGAATGGGAATGATTTACATTTTTAACAGAGTGTACAGTACACATGTGCAGTTATGCAATGATAGATTTTAATGAACAATTTATAGAGCAATAATATGCAGTATTTAGGGGATGTATAGACAGTTAAATTCATTCCGGGGTTTGGTGTGTGTGAAAGAAGGATGAAAGGTTAGTGTGTGTGTGTGTTAGGGTTTGTCTGTGTGTGTATGTGTGTGTGTGTTAGGGTTTGTCTGTGTGTGTATGTGTGTGTGTGTTAGGGTTTGTCTATGTGTGTATGTGTGTGTGTGTTAGGGTTTGTCTGTGTGTGTATGTGTGTGTGTGTTAGGGTTTGTCTGTGTGTGTATGTGTGTGTGTGTGTATGTGTACCTTTAACTTATTGCTACCTATAGGCATGCAAGATGGAAAACTAAATCTATTATAATGAATTAGCATGTACATAACTCTACAAACTGTACCACTGGAACAAAAACTTCCCTCAGAGTAGCACAACATCCAAGTGAACAGGCTGCTAAGAAGAATATTTCCCTCTTTAACACACGTCATATCCTTTTGCCACTGACCTGCATTACAAGCATCACTGAATATTAGCTTTTAAATGAGGTAGACCCACAGCTGTCATGAGACAACACAGTTGGTACAGATTGGACACTACATGTGTGACTTAAAACACTTTACTAAGGCTTTTCTGTTACTTTTACGTTCAGACTCAACTTTACTGTCATTTAACATGTCACAAAATCATTTTATGTATGTTAAAAAAATTAAAACATGAACCTCTCTGTCGCTCTCTCTCTCTCTTTCTCTCTCTCTCTCTCTCTCTCTCTCTCTCTCTCTCTCTCTCTCTCTCTCTCTCTCTCTCTCTCTCTCTCTCTCTCTCTCTCTTGCTCTCTCTCAACCTGCATCTGTGTGTCTCTGTGTCTGTGGTTGTGTGTGTATCTCTGTGTGTGTTTGTGTGTGTCTGTGTGTGTGTGTATCTCTGTGTGTGTTTGTGTGTGTCTGTGTGTGTGTGTGTGTGTGTGTGTGTGTGTCTGTGTGCCTGTGTCTGTGTGTTTGACATGGGGGAGGGGCTGCAGCAGGACACACAGAGGCTGCTGGAGCACGGGAGAAGGGTGACAGATTCCCCTTCATATGACTCAAAGTTCAGAGGTGCACCGCGGCCGCACCGTTTCACTTTTGTGGAAGATTTTGACAACTTCTCAACTTTAAGGCCTGTTGTATATACTGGCCAAATTTCCAGACTATATCACTAAGTTTGGAGCAATGGAAAGTGCAAATGTCCCAAAATTACCTTCCTGTTACCACTCACTGACGCTTTGACTATGACTAAATTTTAAAATGTGGATGTGTTCAGAAGTGGACTGTTGTCCAGCACATGAAATTTGGGCCAGATCGGATCATGTACAGCTGAGATATAAACACTTTAGTAGTCACGGCGAGACATCGAAGTTCGCCACCCAGCCACAGACACATCGTTTGACTACCAGTGACAGTTTTCTCCATGAATCATCATCAATGTCTTGAGGCTTATGTCACCACATTTCAGATGAATACGGTCAACCGGCTAATAACAGTACATTAAAATGTAAAAAGTCGCATTTCCTGTTGCCAGGAGGTGGCGCTATGACTGTGGATGAATATTGTCATATGGATGTGATCAGGGCAGGACTATAATCAAATGTGTAAAGTTTGAGGCAGATCAGAGCCTGTGAAGTGTATTTAGACAGCACTAGAAGTTCTATGGCGAAACATCAAAGTTCAGGAGGCCGCCACGCCCACGCCCTCAGACTTTTGCGGAGCGTTTTGATAACTTTTAATCACGAAGGCCTGTTGTATATACTGACCAAATTTCAGCTGTCTTGGAGTTACCCTGTGTTCGGTTATAGCTCTTGAATATGAGCAAAAATCAGAAATATAAAGCAAAATGGCGGACTTCCTGTACACTTTTGCTGATGGATTGATTAGGCAATTTTGTTTGTCTTGTCTTGGTGCACATGTGTACCAAATTTCATAGCTGTACGTGAAACTAGCCGTATTAACTCCACTAGAACCCAATTTTCAAGGTGGCGCTATAGAGCCATTTTGCCACACACATGTGCAACTCCCATGAAATATAAAATTTTTCGCCACTTCTGATGTGTTTGCAAATTTTCGTGAGTTTTTGAGCGTGTCTAGGCCCTCAAAAATGCGATTTAAAAGTCGGACAAATAATAATAATCCGAGCGATTCCAATAGGGTCCTACGCACCGTTGGTGCTCGGGCCCTAAATATAAAATTAAAGCTACAAGCAGCGTCGGACACGTCCTAGCTCCCCCCGTACCACCGCTGTGGAGACGATCAGAATGTGTAAAGCACGCAGTTGTGTTTGTCTCATCCACACATGTACCAAACTTCATGTCTGTAAGACAAACCGGTGATATGATATGAATTTTTGAAATGTCTAGGGGGCGCTGTGGAGCTGTTTGAAATTTGAAGTGTGCAAATCTGTTGGTCTTGAGATACTATATGTATGTACCACATTTCATGTTTGTACAATAAAACAGTGATTTTATATGAGTATTTGAATATTTGTAGGGGGCGCTGTGGAGCCGTTTCACCACGTCCATTCATGAATTGTATATCAAACGTTAGTTTTTAAGATTAATGAGGATTTGTGTGGATTTGGTGATTTTACATGGATCCCTTCACCTCCAAAACTCATTTCATTCCTCATGGTGAATTTGTTCAAAATGGCCGCCCTGCCACGCCCACACCGTGTGATGCAGCCACTAGATTTTAATAACTTTTCATCCTGGATGTGTCAAGATGCCACACAGTGAATTTGGTGAAGATCGGACAAACACAGCGTTCTCTAGGGGGCGTCGTTGAGCTTTTTTGAAATTTTAAAAGCAGGATTGTTTTTGTCTCGGACTACTGTACCTGTGGACCAAATTTCATAGCTGTACATGAAACTAGCCGTATTAACTCCACTAAAGCTCAATTTTCTAGGTGGCGCTATTGAGTCATTTTGCCATTCATATGTTTAATTCCCCCAAAATATCAAATTTTTCTCCAGTCCTGATGTGTGTGCAAAATTTGGTGAGTTTTTGAGCATGTTTAGGGGGTCAAAGTGATGTAAGAAGATAAAAGGAACAGTAAGGGAACTACAGGGTCTTTGCACTGTAGCGCTCGGGTCCTAATAAACACTTTTCAAGACGATGGAAA